>JADRCD010236746.1:0-15287 GCA_019843815.1 Montemys delectorum
GGGAGAGAAAATGGAATTTGTGTACGATGTGGATAATCAGAGTCCCGCATAAATCTGCATGCCCTCATCTCTATGTAAATGGCACTTTCTGTAAGAATAAACTTAGTTCCTGATATCATTTTTCCTTCAACAAAATGTTCTTCAGTATTTTAGGCAACAACAGAAAGAACACAAAATATCCCACACAGGTATCCAGTTACAGTAAATGGGCAAGGCAGTCACTCTTATAAACTGGGAGAATGCTAGCTTTATATTTCAAAAATAGATTTTTTAAAGGGGTTGCACTATATACTCCCAGAAAAAAAAAGTAGCTTTTCTATAGAACATTAAAAAAAAAAATAAGATAAAAGCTGATGTATTTTGAGACATTCTCAGCTGTCAATTCAGAGGAGACTTGGAAGTAGGTGGAAAGGCTTAAGAGTCAGAGGTGACAGTGGCAAACACTGGAAGGCGTGCTTGGGTTGTGCCTCGGGCGATTTTGATGACTACACTCCCTTTGCAATAAGTGAAATAAGGTGAGAGCCTTTTGGAACCCGAGTTCTCACAGGTAGTTTCCTGGAGGAAGCGGCGCTGCAATGTTGCTGTCCTTGTAAAACTGTGACAGTCCCTGAAACATGCACAGGTACATTTTTTTTCAGCCCCACAAATAACATTTGTTCAGTTTCTCTTCTAGAACAGGCCTGAGTCAACCGGTTCATAACGTTTCTGACTCCTCTTATCAAACTGTCAAAAGATGTTCAGGACTTGGAGTTTTGTTACGTAAAAAAGGTAGACATATACACTCTACACCTGTGTGTACTAGTATTTCTTATCATCGGGGAAGAAAAAATAATATAGAAATAGAAACTATGAGAAAAGACTGACAATAGAAGAATATTTTAAGTGTATAAATTCCTTTGTCACAAGCTTTCATTGAAATGGTGAATCAACTAAGAAAAGCAGTCGGGAGGGAGGGGCAGCGGCAGGTGGATCTCTGAATTCTAGGCCAGCCTGGCCAAGTTCCAGGGCAGCGAGGGCTACATGAGACTTAAAAAAACAACCAATCAACCAACCAAAAGGAGGTTAAGAGAAGACCAGCAAAAGACCAGCAACACGGCTCAGTGGGTTAGGCACTAATGCCAAACATAGCGACATGAATTCAATCCCAAGGACACACTCACAAGGTAGAACTACAGAACTGATGCCCACAAATTGTACTGTGGCATATATACATTTCGTCCCAAAATAAATACACGTAAAAAATATTTATTTATTTTTTTTTAAAAAAGAAAAGCAATCAGTAAAAGTAGCTTCAGAAAATGTGAATGCCAGAGAACTGACAAGAAATTTAAAGCAGCTATGATAAAACAAAAGACAAAAGAAAAAAAAAACCACAGTGGCTGAAAGATTTCTTGGCAGAGAAATAAATACTTGGAAGAAACACACACACACACACACACACACACACACACACACACACTGACACCCTACAAGGGAAAATTCACAGACGAAAAGTAAGAGTAGACTAGGACTAGCTGAAGAAAAGGTCAGTGAACTAGAGAGCAGTGGAAGATAGAGGTTAAAGGAAAGAACCTAAGCAGGGCCCTGGTGACATGTAGGAGAGGATGGGCAAAGGAATGCCATGAGAGACAATGGGCTGACAGCTAGCTTTACTGTCAACTTGATACAGTAAGGAATCCCAAGGGAAGGGACTCCCAGTGACACAGCCTGTCTCTATCGGGTTGGTCTGTGTGCATTTCTCATGAGGATTTTTTTTTTTTCTTATTTGGGTTAACTGTGGTTGGAAGACCTGGCCAGACTGTATATGAACAGCACAGCTTCACAGGATGGAGCCTGGACTGTATAAGGGTAGGAAAAAAGAGCTGGGCAGTGGGCAAGCATTCTTCCCTGCCCTCCACTGTGGGTGTGACTAGCTGCTTCAAATTCTCGCCGCCTTGACACCACTACAGTGATGGACAAGAACCTACAATTTTAAGTCAAATAAACTCATTCTCCACTAAGCTGCATTTTGTTAGGGTATTTTTTTTTTTTTTTAAACCATAGCAATAGAAAGAAAACAAGAACAAATGGAAAAGAAAAATGCTGGAAGAAATAATGGCCAACAAGTTTCCAAAAAAAAATTTTTTTTTAAAAAAATCGTTAACTTCAGATCTAATAACTCAGTGACTCACACAGAAGGCAGAGACAATTACATTTGTTATAACCAAACTGCTAAAGGTCAAAGACGAAGAAAAACATTACAGAAAGCTAAAGCAAAACAAGGCACGTTCCATAAAAGGCAATAAAGATAGCAAAGCCACCTGACTTGGCATCCGAAAGGCTGGTACCAAACCAAACAAAGACAGATTTGCCGCGTAAGCCAAGCAAAACCTTACTGTTAGTTCTCTACCTACGTCCCTGAAAAATATTAACCAGAGATAGATAAGTAAGCGAACAATGCAATTTTTAGAAAAATAAACGAGAAATTTCACCACTTGCAGACCTGTATAGCAAGAAATAAAAAAAAAATCTTTAGAGCTGAAAAGGAAATGCGGTCAGATTAATAACAGAAGTCTGTAACGAAGTGGAGAGCATCCGAAATGCTACTCTATGGGCTGGAGGGACTCAGTGCGAAAGATGCTGCTGTCAAGCCCAAGGACTTGCGCTATTTCTTTCCTAGTGTACATCCAATGCTGAGCACTGCACTGACTGTGTGTAACCCCAGCATGAGCAAGCTAGAGAGCGGAGGATCCCTGCTAGCCTGTCAGCCTGGTGAGGCTGGTGAGATCCAGGCCCATGAGAGACGAGAGACCACCTTGCCACTAAATTACTAAATAGGTAAAGTAAGCAAGACAAGAAGTGGTAGAGGAAGATACCCACCACTGAATTCCACAGGCACACTCATGTACGTGTACCTACGCATACACAGGAGAAAATGTTAATAAATGTTCAAGTAGAAAACTGCAGGTTGTGTGTGTGTATGTGTGTTTATGTTGCTTTCCTTTTTGTTTGTTATGTTTGTGGTTGTTGTTTAACTAGAGTCTTTCTATATAATTCTGGCTGTTCTGGGTCTTGCTATCTAGACCAGGCAGGCTTACTTCCTTTCTTTGGTTTTTCAAGACAGGGTTTCTCTGTCCAGCCCTGGCTGTCCTAGAACTTACTCTGAGGGCCAACCCGACCTCCAACTCAGAGATTCGCCTGCCTCTGCCACCTAAGTGGTGGGAATAACGAACGGTGTGTGCTGCAGCCTGCCTTTGCCTCTCAAGCTATGGTTAAAGGCATGCCCCTCCGGCTACCATGTCCAGCTTTCCCTCACTTCTTTCACTAGGTCTCTGCTTACTACAAAAGCCTATTAGAGTATGATGGGTCTTAAGAGATTTTTTGACATATGAAGAACATTACTAGAAAGGATAGCTGATCGACATGAATTAAACATGAACTTATAATATCCTAACACTTTTTATCTTCATTGGACATCCTTCAAGGGCCCCAGTGTTTACATGGGCCTAAGGTCTACATAGACTGTGCCTTTTCCTCTGCATACATATGATAATGTGTTGCTTACGAATTAGACACAGTAAGATTAATAATAACTAGTGATAAAATTCAGTATAAGATATACTATAGCCAAAGTTATTAGAGTATATAGAGGAAAATATAGAGGATTTGTTCTTTTCTTTAAAAGATTTCAGCCAGGTGCAGTGATGCTTGTTTTTAATTCTAGCACAGGTGAGGCCGAGGCAGGAGCATGCCTATGAGTTTGAGGCCAGTCACCTCTACATAGCAGCTCCAGGCCAGCCAAGGGAGCTAGTGAGATCCTGTCTGGGATCTCCAAAAAAGAAAACCAAAAAAAAAAAGGTTCCTATTTTCATTTTTAATTACCTGTGTACCCATGTAGGTGTTTGTGCCTGCCAGTGTACTGTCCACAGAGGTCACAGGAGCTGCTTGATCCTCTGGCTCTGGAGTTACAGGTGACTGTGAGCAGCCTGATGAAGCCTGGGAACGGAACTTGGGCCCTCTGGAAAAGTACCCCCGAGCCATCTTTCCAGCCCTCTGAGGGCTTGTTCTTCATGTGGTTCTTAAAATCCTCAGCACGCATGTTGTTTCTTTGTCTAAGTCAAGAGCTTGCAGCTTTGTCCTCGAAGTGCTTCACAGCCCTTCTTGGATATGCTGGAACTGCAGTGCTTTCAAACTCTCGAGCTTTGGGTCAGTATTAAGTAAAATCAGGGCTACTTGGGCAGAGCATTGAGCTGAGCTGACTGCCAAGGGACTAGCTGCCAGGTAACACACATGGCAGCGGAACACCAGAGCTTCTCTTCTAGGAAGGCGTGCACGAGAGAGAGAGCTCATCACACCGCACGGAACTTAAAACTCACTAATGATTTCTGCAGATTTCCCATGTATGCACACGACTGCATGCCTTTAATTCTAGGATGCACTCAGGAGGCAGAGGCAGACAGATCTCTGTTGAGTTTGAGGCCAGCCTGGTCTACAGAGTGAGTTTCAGGACATCCAGGGCTACACAGAGAAACCCTGTCTGGAAAAACAAAACAAAACAAAAAAAAAGCTGCTGATTATTTCTGCAATTTTCTGTTAACATTTCTAGATCATAGTTAGCCCAGGTAACCGAACCCATCCAAAGAAAAACTATTGATCAGAGAGGTTACTATGTTAATTCAGGGCAAAATGTGTGTCCTGGTTTTATTTCTGTGGCTGTTGATAACATACCCTAGGCATTAGCAACAAAGGGCTTATTTGTCTTACCATTCCAGGTTACAGTTCATCATTTCGGGGGGGGGGGGGGGGGGAGGCAGGAGCTCAAGCAGCTGATGACATCATACCCCATCATCAAGAACAGAGAGGGCCGGGCGGCGCGCGGTGCAGCCACGATGGAAGGGGGTGCATACGGAGTGGGCAAAGCCGGGGGCGCCTTCGACCCCTACACTCTGGTGCGGCAGCCACACACCATCCTGCGCGTCGTGTCTTGGGTCTTCTCCATTGTAATCTTCGGCTCCATCGTGAACGAGGGCTACCTCAACAACCCAGAGGAGGAGGAGGAGTTCTGCATCTACAACCGTAACCCCAATGCCTGCAGCTACAGCGTGAAGGTGGGCGTGCTGGCCTTCCTCACCTGCTTGCTCTACCTAGCGCTCAACGTGTACTTCCCGCAGATCAGCAGTGTCAAGGACCGCAAGAAGGCTGTGCTGTCTGACATCGGTGTCTCGGCCTTCTGGGCCTTCTTCTGGTTCGTGGGTTTCTGCTTCCTGGCTAACCAGTGGCTAGTCTCCAAGCCCAAGGACAACCCTCTGAACGAAGGGATGGATGCAGCCAGAGCTGCCATCGCCTTCTCCTTCTTCTCCATTTTCACGTGGAGCCTGACTGCTACCCTGGCCGTCCGCAGATTCAAGGACCTTACCTTCCAGGAGGAATACAACACACTGTTCCCTGCCTCAGCACAGCCGTAGCCCCTGAAGGTCAGGGTATCTCCGCCTCAGCAGGGCCAGGTGCAGGAAGCCCTAGTGTGGGAGAAACTTGATCACTAGGACAGGATGAGGCTGTCTGGAGGAGTCAGCTATGGCTCACCACCTCACGCATACCGCATTGCTTCCTTTGTTTATTCTTTGTGTTCATGCCTTCAGTAAACATTGATTGAGCAAAAAAAAAAAAAAAAAAAAAAGAAGAACAGAGAGGGCCCAATACACACCTACTGCCTGCTTACTGCTCAGTTAACCCTCACCCTGCCTAGTACAGGACACACCCCGCATGCACTCAGGGAAGGGCGCCACCCACAGTGGGTGGTGACTTCCTACATCTACTCCCCTCCCCCACCCCAGACGCGCCCAAGGGATAACTGGATCCAGGTTAACCTATCATGGGGATTCTCTTCTCAGGTGATTCCAGGAGAGGTCAGGTTGACAACGAAAACCTATCTTCTTTTTAATGACTTATTTTTATTCTATGTGCACTGGGGTTTTGCCTGCATGTATTTCTTCGTAGGGATGCCGGATCCCCGGAATTGAACCTAAGTCCTCTGGAAGAGCAGCCAGTGCTCTTAACTGCCGAGCCATCTCTCCAGTCTTTTTCCTAGAAGGGGTTTTCTCTGTGGAGCCCTGGCTGTCTAGGAACTCAACTCTGTAGACCAGGCTGCTCTCAAACTCAGAGATCAGCCTGCCTCTGTTTCCCAAGTGTCGGGATTAAAGGCGTGGGTCACGTTCTTGGCTACAGAGTATCATACAAGTATTGAGAAGTATATTGTGATCTCCACAGCAGGGGCTGGCAAACAACCCTTACCCCAGTCCAAATGGGCTAACTGCCTACTTTTACGTTAAAGCTTTGTTTCCAGCCATGACATTAAGGCATATATATATATATATATATATATTTTTTTTTTTTTTTACAGCTAATGTGCATTATAATGACAGAGTTCAACAGCTGTAAGGAGGTTAGGACAGCATAGCTCACAGGGTTAGAACAGCTAGGTCAGTCCTTTAGAATCCACTGGCTTCTCTTTCAGAGTCCATCATTGACCCTACTACTTAAAGTGTGTGTGTGTGTATGTGTGTGTGCACGCATATTTAAGTGATTGCATTAGTAATGACTCAATTTTAGCCACCACTTCCTCTCCTAGAACTTCTGCAGACTATCCATACATCAAAACCAGAGTAAAAACAAAAACTAGAATTCAGTCAGTAAGTGCCTGTGTGAGGAAGTCAGAGGTTGACATCAGCTGCACCCCATTAATGCTTTACTTTATTTTTGACAGTTTCTTAGACATGTTTCTTTGTGATCACACTCAACTCCCTTTACTCTCTTTTGTCCCCATCCCTTTCCCCTTGAATCCCTTCTTCCCATCTAATTCCCGAAGGCTATACTAGTAAAGAAGTGGCCCAGCTTCCAGGAGTCCTCAGTGTCTTCATCAGAAGGGTGCCTTATGGGACCTCCTCTACCCATGATGGAAAGCTGGAGGCCCCAGTCTAACGCAGTATCCACAACTGCCATGTGCTCACGGTTTCTATCGCCAGGCCACATCTGGGTGACCACACTTCATGGTACCACTGTTCCTCTTCCTCCTCTTCCTCCTCCCGTCCCTCTTCCTTCTCCCTCCCTCTCTTTCACATTCTAATCCAGCTCTTAAATCCTTTCTCTGTCTTCGTCTATAACGCTCCCTGGGCCTTGCAGGGGAGGCAGGCATGCCCCTTATTCTTTGGGGAAGGATCTCTCATTGGGCCTAGAACTTGCAGCAGCCCAGTGAGCTCTGTCTCCACCCAGCTTCTTCACATGTGTTCTGGGAGGTTGAACTCGGGTCCTCATGCTTGCACAACACACATCTTACTGACAGCCATCTCCCCACCTGCCAGCAGGTTCATTCATCCTGTCCTCCAGAACCAATCTGTCCTCCCTTCCTGGCTGCCAGCCCTGTGTGTGTCAATCCCGTCACTAGACACAAAGACAAGAACCCTCAAAGACCCTGTTGAAGCAGCTTCCACACCTGTGTGAAGCCAAATCCCTTTTAACAAATCCCTCGGTGCACACCTCTCCAAGTGGTTCTGCTGCCTGAGTTAATCTTGACTCATACAAATAGAGAACAGTTTAAAAGCCGAAGGTAGTTCTTGGGAAAAATGAATAACATATATAATTCCTGCTAGTGAGAATAATTGAGAAAAGGAGAGAAGATAAATCAGGAGTGGGATGGATGAAAGAGTCATCCTATAAACCCTACAGCTACACAAGAAAAGCAGGAGGCAGAAGAGCTACCTTGTAGTTGGATAGTCTTCTATTTAGAGAATGTGACAGGCTCGTGTGTTTACGTCAGGATAATTCATAAGATTCCCTAACTGGAAACAACTCACATGCCCAACACCAGCAAAACTGATAAATCAATTGTGTTATGCTCATACAACTCAGCATTACTCTCTGACTAAAATCCCAAAGAATGAACAAGGAATACATGCATGACAACAGATATTATCTGGGAAGCCTCACGCTAGGCTTAATGTAGCCCTTCCTTTACACATTCATACTATAAGAAATCGTTTTTATGAATCCAAGAACAGGCAAAATTAATGTACAGGGGTAGCTATCAGAGTTATGACTGCTTACTGGGAATGGAGACCAAACGGGGAGACACGAGGGAGCATCTAGGGGTGAACTGTTCCTCACCTTGCCTGCCAGGCTCCTGTGATGGATAGATTATACCCTTACCAAAGCTCATCAAACTGTACACTTGCTCATATGTAAGGTTTAACCCGAATCACTTTTTAAAAGGATGCTGCTTGACTGAAGAATTCAGATGACAGAATGCAGTCTTCCTTCCCGCTCTCCATGTATTAACCCCTTCCTAGCCAGTTCTCTATGTGCTGCCATGAGCTTGTGGAGCTGGGACTTGTTCTAAAACCATGTTCAAAGTTCAAGCTCAGATTTCCTCTGGAAATGGGGACCTTCATGTCAAGTAGAACCTGTTTGTTTATAACGTATTTTTCTGTGAGTGGTCGTACTGAGGTGTCTTGGGTAGGGGTGGACTAGTTCATTGTGTGTTCACAGTGCTGGGCCCAAGCACGGAGGGTTTCAGTAACAACCTTTTGCTCCCAAAGGAGACAGCATGGGGGCAGAGTCACCAGCACCAGGAAATAATTCACCCTCAAACACTTAGGGGAGGAAGGCTGTGATTTCCCTCCCACTCCTGTCTGTAGACTTTGACAGGCATCAGCCAGCCATTTGACAATGTGCAATCCCTACGTCTCAGCTGGCTTGCGGTACCTGGCTTTCTGCCTCACACGTGGATCTCCAAAAATATCCCTGAGCGGGTAAGATGGTCTAAATGAGGGAAACGTGAGGCGACGTCAAGAATGTAAAACTTTCCAGTGTGATGGTTCTTACCAGTGTCACCTTGGCAGGATCTGGAATTACACAGAATCAAACCTTCCGCCATGCTTAAAAGGGAGTTTCTGGACTGGGTTGGCTTAGCAGGGCAGACCTATTTTAACTGTGGGCAACATCATTTTATGCACAGAAGTACTGGACCAAATGAAGCCGCTAATATGGATAACACAGCAATTCATCTCTCTTTCTGACTGTGGATGCAGCGCGAGCAGCTGTACCTTCTAACTATGCACTCAAGGACATCCTTCCTCAAGATGTTGCTTTGGTTAGATACTGTGCCACCGCAACGAGGGCAGTAAGTGATTCATCCAGCTAATAAGCCAAGTGAACAGAGTGCAGTTGCTTCTTGCAAAAGCTATAGCCGATAACCAAAAAGTATCAGGAAGTGATTCCTTCTTCACTTTGAAACTGTTCATTTAGAACACAGAAGTGGGTGGAACCTAAAGGCTTGCAAAAGATCTGCAGACTGAACAGGACTCACCGGTGGTCTCCATACCACATGACACAGTGTTACATGATGAACTGGGAGGTGTGTGGCTGACAGGAGGTCACAGGAAAGGCTCGTAGGAATGTGTTAAGAACTAAGGCTTTGGGGTGTGTCTTAAGGAAGAATAATGGTTAATTTTTGACAGGACTGAGAGTAGAGAAGTCTCTCGGCATGTCTGTGAGGGAACTTTTATATTCAGTTAACTGAGGTAGGAAGAACCACTCTAAATGTGGAGAGCCGTCATCCCATGGGCTGGGGTCTTGGACAAACAAAAAAAGAGAATGTGAGCCAGGCACGGTGTGGCATCTGCAGTGTACACCTTTATTCCTACCGTTGGGAGGCAGAGGCAGGCAAACCTCTGAGTTTGAGGTCCGCTTCATCTACAGAGAGAGAGTTTTAGAATAGCCAGGGCTACACAGAGAACCTCTGTCTTGAAAAAACAAAATAAAATTAAAAAAATTTAAAATTAAATGTTTTTTTTTGTTAAAAAATGAAAAGGGAGAAAGTGAGCTGAGCCCAGCATCCATCTCTCTCTGCTTCCTGACTGTGGATACAATGTGACCAGCTGCACCAGCTTCCATCTCTCTCTGCTTCCTGACTATGGATACAATGTGACCAGCTTCCATCTCTCTCTGCTTCCTGACTGTGGATACAATGTGACCAGCTGCACCAGCTTCCATCTCTCTCTGACTGTGGATGCCACAGAAGCTGCCTCATGCTCCTGAGGCCACAATTTCCCTCCATGATGGAGTAGATCCCTTCTTAAATTGAGAGCTGAAATAAATCTCACTTTTTTTTTCTAACTTTTATTGCATCATGATGAGAAAAGTTACATGATTTCAATTTGTCTGAATTTGTTAACATTTAAAAACATATTTTAAGTAAATAGAATTAAATCCCATTCTTGTTCTCTAAATCTCACTTTTTAATGTTGCTTTTGTGAGAACAATATGATAAGGAACTAAATGCAGAACGTGTCAGGCATCTTTGCAGACACTGAACCAACACTTCAGGAGGCCTCCAGACACCCACAAAGACATTAAAGAGAGCTATCTTTAAAATGGGATTTGTTTTTGAGCAGTCTGAAAATACACAACTTGGAGAAATTTTGAAGAACCAGAAAGATGAGGGGAAATACTGTCTACTTACTTAAATCCTGCCCAGGTCTCACATAACGGGCGGTGTGCTTCTATATGCAGCAGGATTGGGTTCGAGCCTACTGTTGGTTTTCTGTTGGTTTCCCCTTCTGCTTTTGTGTTTGCACACAGGTACAGGGTCAAGCATGAGTGGTCAGCTCAGACCCTCTCAGACCCGTCACATGCCAGGTTATAAACAGCTTCTAACCCCTGTTGTTATGCCACTTCCCAGGTCTCTGGACTCAGCCTGGCTCATCCTCTAGCTCACTGCTTCCTCCACACCAGAGAGCATCCTCAGTCTACGTGTGGCCAGGGTTAGTTAGCACTCTCACCAGCTATGATGTTGGAGGTGGGAGTTTCCTATGCTCTGCTCCAAATCACGTCTACTTCATCTATCGATGAACATTTATCAATGTTCCCAGCGTGCCTTGCCCGGATTCCAAGGCCAGCTTTGGGGAATGGTAGGAACTCCAGGGGAAAAAAAAAAAAAAAGCTCGTATTCAAATTTATGTATTTGTCTTGAGATATTTTTCTTAAATTGGCAGTTGTAGTCAGACAACTGCCAAAGCCCTAAAATGGTTTCATTTGGGAATTTTGTCTAACTTAATTACATATTACTTCTGATACTTTAAAATTTTATTTTATTTGTTCTTTTAAATATTTTGTGTGTGCATGTGTGTGTGTGTGTGTCCGTGCGTGCGCTCTCGCACAGACACACACACACACACACACACACACACATGAGCATGTGCATGTACAACACATGGAGTGTGTGGAGAGGTCAGAGGACAAGCTTTGAAAGTTGGTTATCTCCTTCCATCATGTAGAAAGATCCCAGGGATTGAATTCAAGTCATTAGGCTTGGCAGCCAATACCTTTGCCTGCTGAGTCATCTTGCCAGTCATTATTTTTTATTTTTTCCTGAGGATTTTCCAAGCTGTTCCTTCCACCATACTTAAAGACCTGTCTCCAAATACTAAGACTACAGAAAGAACAATACTCATTATGAAACCTACGATCATAATTATTATTTAACTTGCCTTGACTGGGTTCTATTACTGTGGGAATATTTTTTTCCCCTCATTCTAATCAAATATGAAATCTAAAATAGAAAGGATAGGAAAGCAAAGAAAAATAACTAACAGACGACAGAGAGGGTAAAGTTAAATAGACAGATTAATATCTGCAGAATAAGATCTGTCATCTAACTCAATTTCCACTCTCATGTGCTCTAGACAAATAAAGAAAGCTATTTTTCTTTCAAGTGATTAAAAGAAGGAAGTTCCTAGAGTGTAATGGAAGAACACAGCAGAGACAAAGAGAAAGGGAGAAATGAAACCTTAAGCTTTAGTCATAAACTACACGGAAGGGGGGGGGGGGGGGGGGGGGGGGGGAGATGAGAACTTAACCTTCTACCAATAAAAATGTGAGCCAAAGACATTAAGAACAGGAAACACACAGGGACTAACCAAGTGAGCCAGGCAGCCACTCCCTCAACACCAAACCAAGTAATTGATATTTAGTGCTTATTTAGTGCCCACGATGCCAGGATTTGTCTCCTGATTCAGAAATATATTTTACTCATAGTTGCTTTCTAAATTCTGTGCTCTTTTTATCAGGAGGCCGGCCTCAGGTCTTTAACATATAGCCACACAGAAACAGCAACCTCTGAAATGGCTCCCCAGCTTGGTGAAATGTTATGATTTTCGTCTGATCCCACCTTCCCCTCTCCACCCGACCCCTTGGCCTCAGTGGGCAACCAGGCAGTAGGCCTCTCACAAGAGACAACATTCAGGTCAGACCCAACATGCTTTGTGTGGGGCAGTCAATGTTAGTAGATAAAACTCCACTGTCTGAAGGATCTCACCTCTCTCTCTCTGCTCCACCTCCCACATAAAAGCTGTAGCTGCTTTTGGTTTCCACTACAACTCATCAAAGACTTTCAGGCTTGGAAACTATGTTACGAAACTATGCGAGCCATCCATCCCACCTTGAAGCAAAATTAACATCAAGACAGGGGAGCATTTGTTGGGCTAAGATTAAGCAGCTGAACCAAAGCCGAGTCTTGAACTTGGCATCGTCCAAGCTTCCTGAAACAACTCTTGTTGGGTATCAGGGGGCTGCCCAAACAGAACCGTTGATGGCTTCAAGTGAAACTCTGAACTGTTCTTTTGTTGGTTGGCTCACGCCAAGAGGCAACAAGCCAGGAGGCAGCCTGTACCGTTGTTCTTGCAATCCCCTGGGAAAGTCTACATAATAAATCAAGATGGAATGAATCTTTAGTAGAGTGGTAATAAAAGTACCTATTAACATTACAACAGAGAGGAGCAGGACTAAAGAG
This sequence comes from Montemys delectorum, assembly GCA_019843815.1. Taxonomy (NCBI): domain Eukaryota; kingdom Metazoa; phylum Chordata; class Mammalia; order Rodentia; family Muridae; genus Montemys; species Montemys delectorum. The sequence goes on from JADRCD010236746.1 coordinate 12,824, forward strand.
GAGACGTGATGACAGGGATACGTTGTCAACACCATCAAGACTTTCCCGATTATAACTTATTTCCTATCTCTACTACTTAGACATTGCTAGATCTGGATTCTAAAATATCTCATTTCCCCCGCTTGAGTTGAGAAAGCCATATAGCTGGTTGGGCTACCACACTCCCAACTCCACTGCCAACTATAGCAGACACTTCTAACATAATCCAGCGATAGCCAACTCATGGGAACTTTAACCACAGATGCTAGATATTTTTGCCCATTTCCCTGTTCGTTTCCAGTATCTGTGAACTAATAAACAGCCTCAAAATGTCAGTGAACATCTGGGGCATCCAAAAGTATATTCCTTGGACCTGCCTCTTATAAAACCACAGCCCGAAGCCTAAATCCCCGTAAGAGACCTTGAGCAGCAGTGGCTCACAGTGCAGATAAAGGTTACTGTAGGGCACTGCGGTGGTTAGTCCTTACTGGTTAGCCTGGCTGGATTTAGAATCACCATGGAGATATACCCCTGGCTGTATCTATGTGGGGGTGTTTCCACAGAGGTTTAACTGAGGAAGGAAGTCCCCCCCCCAACCCCGTATGTGGGCAGAACCGTCCTATGGCCTGGGCTCCTGGACTGAATAAAAGGAAGACAGTGAGCTGAGTACCAGCATCCATCTCTCTCTGCTTCCTGACCACAGATACAGTGTGACCGGTTGTCTCCTGGTATCAAGTCTCTCCTGTCAAGATGAAGGCAGCCTCAAACTGGGAGCAAAATTAGCCCTCCCATCCTTGAGTTGCTGCTTGTCAGGCTTGTGTGTGTGTGTGTGTGTGTGTGTGTGTGTGTGTGTGTGTTTGTGCGTGCGCACGCGCGAGCGCGTGTATATAATTCTGTCCCAGAAACAGGCATATCATATGCTGAATTCTTACACTTAGCAGTTTCTGGGGCAAACAAAATCCCAAAGTTGAGATTTTTATACTAAAACTTGTAAAATGAGATAAAAAAAAATTAAATGAAAACTCCGGGACTGAGGAGATGGTTAAGCTGGTAAAGTGCCTGCCACGGAAGCACAAGGCATCTGAGTTGGACCCCTAGACAGCACAGGAACATCCCAGGCATGATGGCACGTGCTTGCAGTCCTAGTTCTGGGGAGGCAAGAGCCAGGATGCCCAGAGCTCCCCAGCCAGCTAGGCTATCCTACTGCGTGAGCTCCCTGCCTCAAGGGAAGCGAACAGCCCTCCTAAGAATGATGCTCAGCACGGTCCCCTGACCTGCAGACACACATGCAAACATACACACCTGTACACACACACACCCAGGCTGAGGGTCTGCAGAGGACAGTGTGAGAGCACTAGCTGTCAGCCAGTGCCAGAAATGAGTGCACATTGGCACCCGACAGAAGCTGGCTGCTGGGCGCTAATGCCTGCAGGCCTGGGTTATTTTCCTTCTCATCCTTACACTGGCACTGCAGCACAAGTAACCAGCCCAGTGCTGGACATAGGGTGCCCACTGATAATGTATCTGTTTGCAGTTTAATGAATCCTCGGGCATTTCAATTTTCCTATTTTCTACTCAGTGAATGGTAACACTTAGAATATGCATATTATGAAAACACGTGAGAGAGATGAGGGTACATAGTAGTACCTCAGTAATTCATAAAGAAACTGGAGCAAGCTCCCTTGCATGGGTAAAGGACTATTACAGGCCTGCACTCATTTGGAGGTATGCCTGCCTGGTTGCTATTTTACATAGATAACAGATAAAAAGCCCTCCGCCAGGCATACATCTGGGCAAGGTCCTGTAACTCCTTTGTCTGAAAGCTATTTAGAGACTTCAACATGAAGAATGGCTGCCCAGGCCTCTGCTTGCTCCTAGCAACTCTGGTGTTTGGCTCAAGCACAGGAAGTTCCAAAAGGCTGCAAGAGCAGAAAGGCGTGGAACTGATTTTGATAATGACCTCCTGGAGGTCAGGGAAAAATCTACAGCTCATCCTCTGGCTATGAGAGCTTGGTATGGATCACATTCCTCCCAGAGATGGAATCTAAGCCATTAGCTGTGTCCCAAGCCAAAAGTGTAGACTAAGATCTATATTAATGGTGAATAAAAGAAGATAGTGAGCTGGGTGGTGGTGGTGCACTCCTGTAATCACAGGAGGCAGAGGCAGGTGGATTTCTGAGTTCGAGGCCAGCCTGGTCTACAGAGTGAGATCCAGGACAGCTAGGGCTACACAGAGAAACCCTGTCTCAAAAAAAAAAAAAAAAAAAAAAAAAAAAAAAGAAAAGAAAAGAAAAGAAAATAGTGATGTCTAAGGTCTGAATTGTGGGAGCAGAGGTGAGAGGGATAACTCTGAATTCTATTAAAATCATAGGAGATAAAATTGGAAAGCCTTAGAGACATACCCTATCCTCCCAAAAAACCAAATCAAACTACCATAAACATACAGAGGGAGAGAGAGAGAGAGAGAGAGAGAGAGAGAGAGAGA
>JADRCD010236746.1:15387-44615 GCA_019843815.1 Montemys delectorum
AGAGAGAGAGAGAGAGAGAGAGAGAGAGAGAGAGAGAGAAAGGGTAGGTTGTGAGGAAGATTCAGTTGGTAAAATGTTTACTTGAATTGAGTTTGATCTCCCAGAATTCATATAAAAAAAGGAGAGTTCAGTAGAATATGCTTGTAATCCCAATGCTGGAGGAGGATCTTGGGGTGGGGGTGGGGGGGCTCAATAACCAGTAAATATAGCCAAATCCCAGGGACAGATCCTACTTCAAAAAAAAAAAAAGGTGCAAAGCAATTGAAGAAATTTGATTTGTTTCCACATATCTGTATATATGTGCATGCTTCTCCCCCTCCCAAAAAACCCCTGGTTTTATTAGTTAACAATCCTACTTAGTAGGAAAGTTGACAACAGAATTTGGATCTCTTGCTGCCCAGCAGAGCCTGTTGAACTGAAGAATGTGTGGCTATGCTTAAAGGTTGGGTCACCGGAAGCCAATGACCTTCCTCTGTGGTAGGTCTCCTCTGGTAGAGGAGAGAACCCGAGATGCCAAAATGAGAAACAACTCTGCGTGCTTGGGAGATAGCAAAGTGAGTAAAGTGTTCGCTGATTGCGCATGAAGCCCAGTTTGAATCCCTAACCCCCATGTAGGAAACTGAGTATGGCAGTGCATGCCTGCGATACCAACTCCAGGGAGGCAGAGACTGAAGATTCTCAGGGCTCACTGGCCAGGCAGTCCAGCTGAACCAGCAGAGCCAAGTTCAGTGACAGACTGTCTTAAAAACAAAGGTGGAGAGGGAAAGATATCAATCTCTGGCTTCCATGGGCATGTGTGTGCACATGTATGCATGTGTGCCACATGTGTGTATGCACACACACACTTACATATACACACATACACTATCATGCATTCACACATGGACACATGTGTACACACACATAGTCTTAGGTTGAACAAAATATAGTGACACTGGGGCTATCTCTCGTTTCTCAACACCGGCTCTCTACAGAGTAATCAATGAGCAAGAAGAAACAGAAAGGAGATGGTGGATCAACACTCCTCTAACCACTGAACCTTCTCACTAACCCAAACTTGCTTTATTTGAAAATTAAACTTACTGCTCCCTACTTCACATTGTATTATCTGCTGATACACTGCCAGTCTCCCTGCCTGGACTATGGGCACATTCAGACCAGGCTCTTGCCTATCTCGTTTTGTATAACCTCCCGGCATGGGCTCAGGACTTGAGAGCTCTGTAATCCCCAGACTCCACATGCCCAATCTAGTCCTCAAGTGTCTGAGGCTCCATTGAGAGGCTTCTTCCCTGCTCTGCCTTCGTGTCACACCTGTCACCGGGTCTTCTAGCATCTTTTCCTGACTGTGCACACCAAGCAGAGAAGCGGCAGTAGCAGCAGCCAGCCCCTGGCACACAGTTCTCCCACACCATCCTGATGGTGTTGGCTTGCTGAAGGTGACAACCTATTTCCTACAGACCTGGGCGTGAAGGCCGCACCTCAACCAACAACTGAGAGATGTGGCAGAGATTTCAGAAGAACGATTTCTATAACCAAAGTCTGGCATGAGCCAGACTGTCTGAAATGACTAGAGGCAGGAAGCAGTGTCTGGAGTCTGTGTGTGAGGAAGACTCAGGAAGGAAGTGTGTGCAGGAGGGATGAGCAATGTCCTAAAGGTTCAACTAACTTGGCCCGTCGCCTACTTTGACTCCCCACAAAACCCCAGGGTTTTGTTTTGACTAATCCCTCTCACCAGAAAAAGAAAACAGAGGCAGCTCTGGCCAGAAATGGTAGAAAAGGCTAGTGCTGAGAATACAGGAAGGCAGAGCAAAGCATCCACTGTCCAGACGGAGCTGGAGGGACCGGCTCCACCTCAAGATGGCCTCCACCTCAGGTAGTATGCAAGACTGGTGGAATGTAAGCGGCCACAGACTTCGTGACTGGGCATGGTATTGCCAGGGGCTTAGGAAAGGGAGATCAGTACACAGGAAGACAGTGGAGGTGGTCTCGAGAGAGAGCAGTCACTGAGGTTGCAGAGGAGGTAGGACAAGTGCACAGAGTGACGTGTGGCCCCATCGAGGAAGGCCAGGTAAGAAAGACAGGAATAGCTTATTAGCCCCAGAATAGGCATAGCCCTAGAAGGGCGTGTCCAAGCGACATTGACCTAATGGGCAGTTGTACGCAGTGGCCTGCCCATGAGAGACTTTCTAGATCAGGTAACAGAGCTTGGAAGCCCCCTCGCTGCCACCCACTAAATATGGACAGTACTATAGGTCGGCGGGGGGTGGGGGGGGAGTGTCTCAGACTGAATACAAATGAAACACTGAGCTGAGCACCAGCATTCATCTCTCTGCAATACAAGCAGCCTCACACTCCTGTTCCATGATGGACTGACTGTACATCATGTCACAACAAACCTCTTCTTGCTTAGGTGGCTGGCATTAGGTGTTTTGTCACACCAACGAGACAAGAAACCACCATGGGTGAGGGGAGGGGTTGATAAAACAACGGGAAGAGGACAGAGGTCCTTGCACTAACAAGTGGGACAAAGGACACCCGGAAGGGACCATCAACTGAGACACGGTCCCCTGCTCTCCCATGCTCACCCTGCCTTCTGCCTGCTCTCCTGGTTTTGCTCCCTTTTAATGGAACTTGTTTTGCAAAGTTACAAGCACAGACAATGAGGCTTAAGGGCATAATGCTCATTCTGTGTGTGTGACCTTTCCAGAAGTTGTAAGAGGCAGAGAAGAGTGATGGAGGAAGTGGGGTCCAGTGGCTTCCAGGGCAGAAGGTGACTACAAAGCACTATTCCTAGAAACAATTCACATGAATGCATACAGAGCAAAGGAACAGCACTAAGAAGGGAAGACATGATAGAATCAAAGGAGGAGGCCCTGACTCTGTTTTAAAAGGCCCAACTTCTAGCTTTGCTCTGGAAGAAATTTAGGCACTAGACTTCTGGCTCCTAGGCAGTGAGCTAAAAAGATTCCACCTCCGAGGTAATGGTGAGAGGAGAGAGACTACTACAGATGACTTACGACGGTGGCTCTCAACCTGTGGGTCGAGACCCCCTGAGGCCACTTGTTAGATAGCCTGCATATCAGATCTTTACCTTACAACTCATAACAGTAGCAAAATTGCAGTCATGAAGAAGCAATGAACTAATTTTTTGGCTGGGGGCTGGGGACTGGGTCACCACAACATGAGGAACTGTATTAAAGGGTTGCAGCCTTAGGAAGCTGAGAACCACTGACCGAGGCCCTTGGTTCCTGTTTCCCACAAGGGAGGCTGTCAGGCCTCACTAATCACATCCTTAACTCTGAACCTGCACGTCCAGATTAGTAGAAATCTGGGGAAATAACATGCCATGAAAGACATCAAGACCAACTCAGAACCAGAAAGAGAGGAAAAGGAGAACGAGCTGACGGCAGAGGAAAGGGAAAACGGAAGGACTGGTATGGAAAAAAAAAAAAAAAAAAGGCCTTGCATGCAGGAGGCCCTGGGTTCAATCCCCAGTACCAAATACAACCAGGCATGGTGGTATTACACTTGTAATCTGAGCATGGAGGGCAAGCAAGGCTTTGGCTACATCATGAGATGTTGCTTTTGAATGAGTAGGGAATCGATTTAGTGTTATCTCATCTTACACAGTAGCTAAGTGGTACCTTTCCTAAGCGCTCACCACCGCTGGCGGACTGGGAGTGTGAGAGGCTAAGGGTGCTGTTATGGGCTAGAGTATTCAGGGTCTAGCATACAAGTTCTATCACAGAAAGCCAGAAGGGAATTCTAAAGCGCAGTGTAAGGAAAAGCAACATCTCACACGGGATTTGGATAAGTTCATACCTACCTTCATAGATCTATGTGGAAAGAAAAAACCAAAGAGGAAAGTCAGTCGGGAGTCAGAAGGGCCGTCTAGGGGCCTTGGAAGAAACTGGGATACTGGGGTTAGCCTTGTATATTTGACTTTGGAAATTATATACATATAATAATTTGATAAAAGTAAACAGTAAACTTCAAAATTGCAAATACTCCTTGGGCTAGTCATTCAGAACCTTGAAAATTCTCCCAGGAGAATGAGCAGAGATGCACATTTTCTGTGCCCTAAAATGACTTTTTAAAGGAGAAAAAGAGAAAAAATAAAGAGACCTTGCTAATAAAAAAAAAAAAAAAAAGCCAAGTGCTTAGTTTTAAATAAATCTTTGGATGAATAATTAAAACAGAAGCAACAACTCCATGAAAACCATGTTTTAAAACTATGGAGAACACAATTGTATGTTTCATGCATCCTGTATGCGCACACAACAAAATCCTGGAGGAAATGATCCAGATGACAGGATCGTAAGTCATTTTATTTCTTATTCTTTTGTGTATTTGCTAAATTTCCTACAGCAAATCTGTGTTACTTTCAGATATTATTTACATGTTTTTAATTTGTAAAACAAAAGAACCAAAATGAAAAATAATTCTTACTTCTTCTCTAAAGAAAATGACTTCCTTGTTAAATCTTTCTTGCCTCTACTGTCTATTCACACACACACACACACACACACACTCTGCTTTATGAGGATTCCTCTTGTAATGACTGGAAGATACAGGTTGTACAAATCTTGTATTTAATGCTTCATCATCATACATGCTGGGCAAGCACTCTACCATCAAGCTATATCCTCACCTGCAAATATATATATATATATATTTGCAACAGCCATGCATCAGAAACCACATTTGAAAATGTTTTGAATTTGGACTTTCCCCAAGCTAGTGATGCACAGCCTGGCTCTGTCTTACGATGCTAAGGAACGGGGATGAGCCACAGCTCCCAGTCACATGAGCCGGGGGGCGGGGGGGGGCAACCAACCAATGACATGCGGAAGAAAGCTGGGTTGCTAGGGCAGGATGTTCACAGGCTGAGTTTCCCCATACATCTTCAGCTTACTGATACCTTGGACGTGTGATAGGTGTATGGTGATGTGAACCCACTGGAAAGTTCAAGGGCATCTCTGTTGCCTAATAGGAAAGTCAAAGGGCATTTGTTCACTGCTAAAATCATCCAAAATATCCAAGCTTACAAAAGACAGCATCCTGGACATTTGAGGTGGGGTTGTTTTGGAGGAAGGATCTCAGTTATATCGGGATGGCTTCAAACTCCCTATACAGCCGAGGATGACCGTGAACTTCAGACCCTTCTCCCTCCTCTTCCTGAGTGCTGGCATCACAGCCAGGCACCATAACGGCCAGTTTATACAGTTTTGGGGATGAAACCTAGCAGTTTGGTGCATGCTAGACAAATCTCCTACCTACTGAGCTGCGTCCTCAGCCCCAACACCTGACACTTAAGATTATCTCCACGGGTTCAGATTCTTGTTCCCCTTCTGTTCCTCCTGACCCTTAAGCTCTTTTCATCGTCCCCCTATTTCCCCCGGGTGACCTTAAATATCACATTAAATGTGAGATCTAAGAAAGTACAATTGTCTTAGCATCTGTGGACATCGCAATACCCAGGACATCCTAAACGGGCCTGGAGTTCTAGCTTCTGCTTCCTCCACACTACAACCCTTTCTCACCTTGTCTGTGAAAACAGGATACATGCTCTATACATCTGCTTGGAGGAATCGGTAAGGTATTTTAAGATAAGTTGTGCTTGAGGATATTAAGCTCTCCAAAATAAAATTGTTCCTTTAAGTCAATTTATTAACATCCCACAAATGTAGTGGGTGGTGCACACAGTATCAGAGACAACACACACATTTGAGGTAGGACTGTTCATTTAAACCAGGGGGCGGCTAGCTTTGTTCTGGGAAGAGCTAGAGAATAAACATTTTGGCATGGCGAACCATGTAGCTCCCTTTGTAACCATTCAATTTTGGTCCTGTAGCACAAATGCAGACACAGGCAATAAACCCACAAATAGACATGGCTATATATTCAATTAAAACTTTACACCCCATCACTGTTCAGATACGGCTAGACGTATACACTAAAGACCTTGGAAAGCCTTGCTTCCTTGATTTGAGGGAAATGTTCGAACGTCTCAATCTCATTGGCTTCTAAATTGTCATGAAACTCTAGTTATAGAAGAAGAAACAAAGATCAAGTCACTTTTCCAGAAATCCCAATGTAGGCCAGGGCAGCCATGTGTGCCAATCTCCGGCCCCCTGGGTCATGGTTCTGCTAGTGTCTGGGCAGATGGCAGAGCTGAGACGGGCGCTTTCTAAAATGACTTGGCCCGAGTCTTCCTGCTGGCTATTTCTGATCCCACTCGGAGACTCGCACTCACATTGCTGCACATGCTGCCTCCTCACTCTTCAGAGCCACCTAGTGAACACAGCCACGCCCCCATGATACCAACACCACTCACACATGTGCCCTGCTTCTGCCAACAAAAATATAAATGGGAGATGATACTAAAGTAAATGATGTCTGTATCAGACATGTTTTTTTTTGTTGTTACAAAAATACCTGACAAAAGAAAGCAGGGGAAGGAAGGGTTTTGGCTCGGCTCGGGGTGTGAGCAAGCAGAGCACCATGGCATGAAAATCACGGCAACAAGAGCAGGAGGCGGCTGGTTCCCTGCCTCCCAGTCAGGAAGCAGAGAGAGAGAGAGAGAGAGAGAGAGAGAGAGAGAGAGAGAGAGAGAAACATTGGTGCTCGGCTCTCTTATACCTTGTTATTCAGTCCTAGACTCCAGCTATGAAGTAGTGCTACCCACACTCAGACTAAACCTTCATACCTTAGCTCCATCTTTCTGGAAACATCCTTAGAGACACATTCAGAGGTGCGTGCCCATGACACTGCTAAAGCTGGTCAGTCTGACAATGAAGGTTAGCATCCCTATCCATTGACGTTTTTCGGTTTGGCTAATAAGCTCCTTTCCACAGTGCATGTCACAGCTGTGCTCCTTAAACACACCCCACCAGAGTGTGGCCTGGAGCACTGAGAAGGCTGGTTCTTCTCCTCTCTGGAGCCTTCTCTAGATAGTTCGGGAGCTCCCTTCTCCTTTTCGGAGGTGTTAGCCCAACGTCTCTTCTTGAGAGGGTCTTCCCTAACGCCCAACGAACACCACCACTCGCTTCTGTCACTGCTGGACCAAGTGCACATTTATATAGCTATACAGTAGTTTTACTCATCTCCTTCTCTCCAGCCTGGGGAGGGAAGGGCCTGGCAGGACCAGGCACTTACAGAGTATCCAGCAGATGATCCAACTCAGTCAGCCTCTGGGTCGGGGGAGAACGACTATTTTCTATTACATCTTGTGGCTCAGCTGTAATTTTGAACATTTGAACAGTCCAATTGCATCCCTCTTCCTGACAGGGAAAACAGGTTTTTGTCTGAGCTTCCACTTGAAAATACAACCCAGTAATTCACTTACACACATAAGCGGGAACTTGGCTTGCTTTGGACACTTGGAGCCTGCGGGCATGAAAAAAAATCACAGCTCAGTGAATTCCCAGGTGTCCTCGATGACAGCTCAGTAAGTAGCCCCGAGCACAGCTTGGCCCTGGCACACACAGACCATGGGCATTCTTAGCCAACTCAGCTGCTACTAATGGCCCTGTGCCCTAAAGAAACAACTGTCCTCCTGGCACGGCAGAACCACGAGGCAAAGGCCACCTTCTTAATCCTCACAGCATTCCTCGGTAGGACGGGGAAGGCAGTTAATCTTTGTCACCGTGTCACTCGGTTCTGACAGAAATGTAAGAGGAAAATCGACCTTGCCCCTATCTTCTGGAACACACCTCTGTCTTCCCAGAGCCAGGCTTCAGAAGGCCACTGAAGAGAAATAACTACAACTTCGGCCAAGTGCCTCAATTCGGTGACAGACAGGATCTTTTCTGTGCCCCAGCCTAACTGCACCCTGAAATGAAGTTTTAAAATATTTACTTTGTTCTCTGAAAAATCTTGCTACAACTTGCAATGCTTGTCTTAACCATTGTTAATGAAAGCAATTACCCAGAAGGTTCTATTAGCATAGAGTTTAGACAGGTTAATGACTGTCTTCCCTTGAGAACAAAATACTCCTCAGTAGGCGGTCCCCTCCCTATATGCAATGAGAAGACCCAGAGAAGGGTCAAGCACTGTCTTGGGTTTGACGAGGCAGGAGGTGTAGAAGCTGGGTAATATCCTTTTATGCATGGATGAAGAAAAAGTCCAATGAGGCATTCCCACCCCAGGTGGCTGCAGAGTTGGAAGGTCATTCCTAAGGCTAAAAAAAAAAAAAAAAAAAAAAAAAGCACACAGATCCAAAGGGTTCTTTCAGGCAAAGGAAAACGACTCTATGGACTGAGAATTAAGAAACACAGGACAGCCGGGCAGTCCTGTGGCGCACGCCTTTAATCCCAGCACTTGCGAGGCAGAGGCAGGTGGATTTCTGAGTTCGAGTACAGCCTGGTCTGCTGAGTGAGTTCCAGGATAGCCAGGGCTACACAGAGAAACCCTGTCTCAAAACAAAACAAAACAAACACAGTACAAGGGGCTAGTGAAATGGATCAGTTGGTAACACACACACACACAAACACACACACACACCTCACAAAGTAGCTGAGGTTATAGATTAGTGGTTGAGCACTTGCCTAACATGTACGAGGCCCAGGGTTACACTGCCAGCTCTATCAAACAACAAGCCTCTAGCAAATGACCCTCCTGGGGATCACCTGACTGTACAAGTCCTAGAGAGGCAAAGTCAAGAGCACAGCCTGACGGAAAACCTCCGCAGCCCCCGCCATCATATCTCTTCCTTCCCATGAAAACAGCTTTATTCCAGAGTCGCTTCTTTTTTTTAAAGTCTCGAGGTCCAGAATGAGTCTGTGGAAACAGGCGAAAAAAGAAAAGAAGCAAAAGACAAGGGAGCACGTGGGAGAAAGCAGATGTGTCGGTGACTGAACCGTCTGCGGAACCGACACCATATGTGAGCCCACGTCATTGCTGTCTGCACGTACCTCATTAAGACAAATTAGAGCAAGCGATGGCTGTCATCTTCCGATCAAAACAAACAAGCCTAATTTCATCACGCCCAAATCTTGTCTCTGATATGAAGAGTAACCCTATGCAGAAGCTTCAATGCCCATAGCAGGGAGACCATCTCTAGTGCTGAGGATACATCCCAGTTGCTAGAGTGCTAGTCTGGCCTGCAAGAAGCCTGGGATAGATGCTTACCATGGCACAAACAGGCGTGATGGTGCGTGCACACTTGTAACCCCGACACTCCAGAGGCATGCCAAATACATTAAATAAAGAAAGAATATTAAAAGCAGTAAGGGAGGGCTGGGGAGATGGCTCAGCGGGTAAGAGCACTGACTGCTCTTCTGAAGGTCGTGAGTTCAAATCCCAGCAACCACATTGTGGCTCACAACCATCTGTAATGAGATCTGACACTCTCTTCTGGTACGACTGAAGACAGCCACAGTGTACTTATTTATAACAATAATTAAATCTTTGGGCCAGAGCTAGCAGGGTCTGAGTGAGTGGGGCCGACCAGAGCAAGCGGGGTTGACCAGAGTGAGCAGAGGTCTTAAAAGTCAATTCCCAACAACCAGATGAAGGCTCACAACTATCTGTACAGCTACAGTGTACTCACATACATAAAAATAAATAAATAAATCTCTTTTTAAAAAAAAAAGCAGTAAGGGAAAAAGGTCAAATAACATATAAAGGCAGGGGCAGTGGTGGCACATGCCTTTAATCCCAGCACTTGGGAGGCAGAAGCAGGCAGAGTTTTGAGTGTGAGGCCAGCCTGGTCTACAGAATGAGTTCCAGGACAGCCAGGGCTATATAGAGAAACCCTGTCTCAAAAACAAACAAACAAACAAACAAAATCAAAACAACAACAACAGCAACAACATATAAAGGCAGAAAACTATCAGAATTACACCAGACTTCTCACCAGAGACTATGAAAGCTAGAAGATCCTGGGCATATGTCATACAGACCCTAAGAGAACACAAATACTAGCCCAGGCTACTATACCCAGCAAAACTCTCAATTACCACAGATGGAGAAATCAAGATATTCCATAACAAAACCAAATTTATACACTATCTTTCCACAAATCCAGCCCTACAAAGGATAACAGATGGAAAACACCAACATAAGGAGGGAAACTACACCCTAGAAGAAGCAAGAAAGTAATCTTCTTTCAACAAACCCAAAAGAAGATAACTACACAAACATTAAAAACAACATCAAAAATAACAGGAAGCAACAATTACTAATCCTTAATATCTCTTAACATCAGTGGACTCAATTTCCCAATTAAAAGACATAGACTAACAGATTGGATACATAAACAGGACACAGCATTTTGCTGCACACAGGGAATACTCCTCAGTGTGAAAGACAGACACTACCTCAGAGTAAAGGGCTGAAAAACAATTTTCCAAGCAAATCATCCTAAAAAACAAGCTGGAGTAGTCATTCCAATATCAAATAAAATGAACTTTCAACCAAAAATTATGAAAAAGGATAAGGAAGGACACTTCATACTCATCAAAGAAAAAAAATCTACCAAGAGAAACTCTCAATTCTGAACTTCTATGCTCCCAATGCAAGGGCACCAACATTCATAAAAGAAACTTTACTAAAGCTCAAAGCACATATTGCATCTCATACAATAATAGTGGGAGACTTCAACACCCCACTCTGTCAGTAGCCATAAAGGGAAAAGCTAATAACTAGCAGGCGATCCTCCTGAGATGGCCTGCTTCAGATTATTACATAATCTGCAACAGGTTCGCCCTTATTAAGCAAGGCTGTAAGGGATTCATTTTAGGAAAGATTCCTGCTATTAATATGCATTTCCTGTTACTATTAAACATATATATAACAATCACTAAGTTATAGCCCACCCCTTTGGAGCAGATCTCTGCAGGTCCACAAAGATGTACTTTCTAGTAGTGATGCTATATCGACAAATAGATGACTTCTTAAGTCTTAATGATGATCCTATAAGAATTCCTAAAATTATATCAGTGATTATTAAGGTCTTTTATAACGGGACTGCTATTAGGTCCTTTTCTGATAGTCAAAACTGCAATGAGAATTCTGCCAGTCTCCCAAGTGTCACCAGTTAATTGCTCTTAGATGGTAACTAGACTTTCTACTACTCAGAACACATTCCAAGAGATTATAAAGCAATTAACCAGAGATCATAAAAAGGGAACTAATGATTTATTATAGGTGCTAGGACAGAAGATAAAATACTGACTGGGTTTATCTATACAAAACTTCACTATTAACTTAGTTGTGGTTTTCAACTTACAATGAACTTGTGGAGCTGAGACAGGTGATGGATGTTCAGCCAGATAATTACTCCTAATGGTTATTCATATAAAGATTCTGTTGTAAACTTCTATTTCAATTAAAAAATGTCTCTGGCCAAAAATTCAGCTAAAATTAGACAAAATATCTTGTTGGCTATGGAATCCTTAAGATTCATCATGCCATCTTCCACATGACAAGAATGAAGATTTATTATAATTAGTTACTGAAAAAATTAACTCATATAGTTGTCTTTCACCTACTCAAACAATTAGCAGAAATTCATCCTTAACTGATCTGTGAACCCTGTATAATCCATATGAATAACTTAATAGTACTAATATTTTGGTTATAAGATTCATATATTGCAGAATGTGTAGTTCTGACAAGATTCGTCTGTGGAGACGCTTGAAAAGACACCTGCCTCCTTATTTTGTTTCCAGAGACTTGCTTCCAGAACAGCTTCAGGAATAGCTTCTGATCCCTGATGGACTCAGTTCACCCAGCTTTTCAGAGGGAACCAGTCACAACTTTAGTCAGGCCCTGCGACTTCTAAGCATATAGATGTTAAAGCTAGCTTTCTTAAGTCTGAACAGTTTTGCTCATTTTACTACCCCTCCCTACCCCTTTAAAAAAATTGTTGCCCCAATTCAGCAGAAAGAATTTGTGGAGAGTCCTTTTCCTGATTTCTTTGGGGGGGGGGGGGAGAAAGAAATGCTCCCAACAGATTGGCCTGTAGGCAAGTCTACGGAAGCATTTTGTTTTTCTTTCTTTGGAAAATGTTGAGTAGTACAATGAGCCCTGTGGTTCTCTCCAATAAGGGCTGCTCTCTCCACCCCTTTGCCTAGGAGGAGTGTATCAGCAAAGATGTGCTTCATCAGACTCAGCCTTCTTGATCCTTCAGGGCAGCATTTTCTTGATGATTGAGGTAGAAGGGCTCAGCCTGCTGTGGGTGGGCACCATGGGCACCATCCCTAGGCAAATAGTACTGGGTGTATTAAAACAAAACAAGCTAAGAGAGCTGTGGAAATCAAGCCGGTAAGTAGTGTTCATCTGTCTCTGCTTCACATGCTGCCCAATCTTTCTTCCATGATGTACTACAAGCTATAAGCTGAAATAATACTTTCTTCTCCAACGCTGGTTTGGTCATCATTTTACCACATCGATAGAGAGCGAACGAATGTACAGGAGCTAGCCTGGAACTCTCACTCTAGAGCAGAGGATGACTTTGAATTCCTGACTCTCTTGCTTCTACCTTCTGAGCATAAGGGACCCTGACAGGCTTGCAGCACCGCACATGGCTTACACACTGTGGAGGACAGAACCACAGGCTTCTGGTGTGAAAGGCAAACTCTCCATCACCTGAGCTGTCTCTCTGGCCTAGCTTTTTCCCACCTGAGTTTGGAATGGACCCCTTTCCACTGAAGCCCCCTGCCACCTGTGCATTCACTACTGCTTGAACATCATAGCTCATCTTTTTTTTTTTTTTTTTTTCTTTTTTTTTTTTTTTTTTTTTGGTTTTTCAAGACAGGGTTTCTCTGTGTAGCCCTGGTTGTCCTGGAACTCACTCTGTAGACCAGGTTGGCCTTGAACTCAGAAATCCGCCACCACTGCCCAGCCTCATAGCTCATCTCTTCCCCCTGGAGCCTGAAGCCTGAAGCCTTCCTCTTCAGCCAAGCAACACAGACACTTCAGAGCTCCATTCAGAACGCTCCTCATGGGCAGCTCCGACCTATCTTTCTGGTTCGTCTTCTTCTCCAGGTGCCCTAAGTATGCTGGGGAGGGTACTTCATGCTGTAAAGTTGATCTTCGGGGGCATAATTTGTTTTCCCTGAGTCATTAAATGTACCCTCTCATATCTTGATAATTATATATACACTCTGCTTCAGATTAATAAAACGAGTTTTCTTCTCTCCAACATTCTGCAATTTAAATCCATTGTTTCGCAGTACTTTGTGCCATGGTTATTCCGAATCAGTGGCTCTTTTATGAAAAGACATAATTACCTTTCATATAAGCAGAAAGCACAACGTTCGCTGCCAAAACTGCACTGGTTGTGGGCCAGGGAAGGCGTTAAGGTCAGGATTCCAAAATAAGCATTGGAAGTTTAGAATGTAATCTGTTTGGCTGGAGGTCTCAAAGACCAGTTGTGAAGCTGAGCAGGGAAAGGGGTGAGGGGGGCATCGCAAACAAGCTGGTTTGCAGGAAGAGGACAGTTATGTCTTTCCAGTGCGAGCGACACTGCAACCAGGCACCTACCTATACTGTTATCTATCACTATGGTTGGTTTTAATTATGCATACTTGAGGAGTAAGGATGTGCAAAGAGTGCAGGTAGCTACAGAAGCCAAAAGACTATGCCGAGTCCTCTGGACCTAGAGGCAACTGACTGTGAGCTACTCGATGTGGGTGTCAGGAACCAAATTCAGGTAGTAGGTGCTTTGAACCACTGAGTCATCTCTCCAGCCCCTACTGATGATGACGATGATGACGATGATGATGATGATGATGATGATGAAGATGATGATGAGGAGGAGAGGGAGAGAATGTATGTGCGTGTAAAACACTGTATGTGTGCTGCAGTACCTGTATCCCATGTTCAAGTTTGTGGAGTTGGTTCTCTCTTATCACTTTTATTTGAGCTTCAGGGACTGAATGCTGGTCACTACTGAGCCATCTTGCCGGCCCTGAACTGGACATTCGTCTTCCCTGACCATCCCTGGGACTAATATCTACCATTAGATTGCAGTGAAGCCTTGGGAGACAGGGGGTTGCTTGGCACAGCATGGCTGACATTTGAGGCTGGAGAATCCTTTGTTGTGTGGGCTGCTCTGGATAGCAGAGCCTGTTAGGCAGTCTCTTTCTCTCTCTTTCCGTAAGATATAAATAGGACCTCTCTGCTGTGACAACCACAGTCGACGCCAGCTAGTGCCAAGTGTTCCCTGGGGGTGTGAAGCTGCCCAGAGCTGAGAGTCACTGCTGCAGACACATGGCCCCGGGGGTCAGCATTTCGTGCTTCACCTGAACTGCAGAGCTCATCTTAATGATAAGAATCAAAACCCTCGTTGACCAACACCAAGTGAGAACCTCACCAACAATGGTCCCTGATTCCTTTGGCACTGGCAAAGATGCTAACAAGTAATCAGGCCTTTTTGCTCGCATGTTTGTGGACCTCAAAGAAAAAAAACTTCACCTGCAAGTTTATTTTCTTTAGGTGCTATCTATCGGGGGGGGGGGGGGGGGGGGGGTGGTGGTGGCGGCAGTGGCATATGTGTATGGCTATGAACATATGTGTGGCATGTGCATGGATGTGTGTGGCCATGAACATGTGTGTGGTATATACACGTGGATATATATGGCCAGGAACACATGTGTGGCATATTGTGTAGATGTGTGTGGCCATCAACACGTATGTGGCATATGTGTGTGGATGTTCAAGACCATGAACACGTATGTGGTATATGTGTGTGGTTGAGGACAGTAGTGTTCTATCACTATCCAGCTTATTCCCTTGAGACAGGGTCTGTCACTGAACCTGGAGTTAGGCTAGTGGGCAGCAAGCCCCAGCTATCTTCCTGTATCTACTGTTATAGAACTGAAGTGACAGGCACGGGCTCACCATGCCTGGCTTTCTACATGAGCACTGGAGATTTGAACTTGAGTCCTTGTGTTTGTGCAGCAATCATTCTTAGCCACTAAGCCATCTCCCTAGCTCATATTGCTTTTTAGACTGACCTGGAGCTGGCCTTGTAGGGTAGCCTGGCTGACTAGAGAGCCCTGGGTACCTAGCTCCCTTCCCGCCTCATTCCCCAGAAATGGAATCATAAGTGTACACAAACATACCTGGTTTGTTTGTGTCCTTCCTTCCTTCCTTCCTTCCTTCCTTCCTTCCTTCCTTCCTTTCTCTCATTCATTCTTTTCCTTAACATAAGTTCTATGGATCAAATTCAAGGCCCTATGCAGCACTTAATCAATTGAGCTACCCCCAGCTGTGTGTTTTAGTTATGATTAAAATCATAATGTCCTCGTAAAGTAAAAACTACATCAACATCACACACCTTTCTGCACTGAGACGACCTACTGACCTGTCTTCAAGCCCTGACTGCTGCTGCCTTGCAAAGGACAGAACAGAATGCCACAGCGGACCAAGTTCACGCTGTGCTTGAACTAAAAAGAAAATACCCTGTAATCCTACCTGGCCTGACCAGACACAGCATGGAGCAGGGAGCACTCCCCTGGCCAATCCCTGACCCTGAGAGAGTGACCCGGTGAGCTCCAGCCTAGGCGGGGAGCTGGTTCACTTCTGGGGCTACTTTAGGGGAAGTACTGCTCTGGGCTCACAAACAAGAAGGGAGCACAGGTGTAACTTAATTTCAAGGTCCATTAGCTGCACAGAGCGGGGGAATTACACTGCTCAAGGCAAGTCCTAGAACTCAGCGGGGACCTTTTCCAATTTTCAAATGGTAAGAACAATAATTATGGTGATTGTTTTTCAGAACAACATCGAGGTTCAAACACACGGCCCTACCCAAGGACTGGAAACTCCCATGTTCGTGGCAAATGTGATCTGAGAAACGGAGGGCTGCCTAAGAATCAAGTTAGATTAAATACCGAGAAAGCCAATGAGCTGTGCCTGAACACCGGATTCTGGTGAAGGTGTTTCCCAAGTGTCCCCACAGCTCTAGTGAATATAATACAACATGCATGCTACTGTTACATTCTTTCACTTTTATGGGGCAGTCAGTCAACAGCAGCTTCTGCATGGGAGCGAATGGTTATTGCTAATGTGAGCACTGTGGTTAAAACTCCCTGCCGACTCAATCGGATGTAGAACCATCTAGAAGACAAGCCTGGGCATGCCTGAGGTGGGAAGGGCCAGGCTAAATGTGGGCAGCACCTTCACGGGCCAGGATTCTGGACTGAAGATAAAGGAGAAAGTGGGCTGAGCGCCAGCAAGCTGAGCGCCAGCATACATTTCCTGACCGGATGCAATGGGAGCAGCCTCCTCACACTCTTGCTACAAGGCTTCCCCACCAGGAACTCCCAAGCAGTGAGCCAAAATAAACCCCTCCCCCTCCCCCTCCCCCTTCTCCCTCCCCTCCTAAGTCGTTTTTTTTTTTTGTTGTTTTGCTAAATGAGAAAAGTAACTAATCCGGTTATGTAGACAAATGTATGTGTGCACCCGCCCATACTTGTTGAAGAGTGCTTTGTGGTGTCCTCTCTTCTAGGATGTTACAGTCTAGAAGTACAACTATCATGCTTGGTGGAGGGTCCCCAGCACTCAATCACTGATGCCAAGCTCAGTCACAAGCAACT
Organism: Montemys delectorum; assembly: GCA_019843815.1. Lineage (NCBI taxonomy): Eukaryota > Metazoa > Chordata > Mammalia > Rodentia > Muridae > Montemys > Montemys delectorum. The sequence continues at coordinate 31,935 of JADRCD010236746.1, forward strand.
AGCCAGGGAGTTAACTCTGGTGAGGGGCATTTACTGCCATCTGAGAAAGGGAGAGGAGATGTCAAGTTCCGCCTTCTAGCAACTCGCCATCAGGTGGCATGGAGAACAGACATGGCGAGGAGTTCATCTTGTGAGTTAGGAGTCAGGCTTGGACCATGGCTGCGTGGTGAGAGCGAAGAGCTCCCATCCTCTGGAGGAAGCACAGACACAGTTACGTATTGACCCTTACTGCTCACCCTCCACCTGTCCTCGAAAGGCCTGCCTAGCCAATGCTCTGCACACCATCACTTACATCGCTTCCAAAGCTGGAGAGAGTCAGAATACATACAAAAAGTGAAACATCCAACTCAGTACAACCGAGCAGGCGCCTGTATGAAGACGCCCGGGTGAAACCCATCACCTTGTACATGACCCTAAAAATTAAAAAAAGAAAACTAGAGAAAGAAATTCTTTCTTTTTTTGGAGGCATGGCATGTGTGTGCATGCATGTGTGAGTGTATATTTGTGTGTGCGTATGCTTGTGTTTGTGTGTATATATACATGTGTGAACATGTGTATGTGTGTGGTATAAACATGAGTGTTTCTGTATGTGTCTGTATGTATCTGTATGTGTGTGTGTGTGTGTGTGTGTGTGTGTGTGTGTATGTATGTATGGGACCTGCATGCTTCCACCTCCTCAGCACATACACTATCACATGGGCTTTTGTAGGATGAGTTTTAGGGATCAGACTCAGGTCCTTGGGTTTGCAAGGCAAGCCCTTTTCCAATTGAGCCATTTTTCCCCCACCCCAATATAAGTCTTTCTAAAAGCCAAAGCCTCATTTGTTTGTAGTGGGAGGACCTTGAACTGGCTGAGACACTCAGCACCGCTCCTCTGGTCCCATGAAGGCAGAAACTTGACAAGGGAGCATTCAAGCCCTTGCAGAGGATAAGCCTGGGTAAATTAACCTACTTCGTGATTGAGAGGAAGGGCAGGACTTTTGTGATCTGTTTTTTCATTTCCTTCCTCTCCAACAAAATAAATAGGGTTTGCAAATGTGAGCTTTTTATTTTAATAAAGTTCATTTTCTACCTAAATTTCCCTAAGGACACATTAACTCTGACAGAACAACAACAAAACAACAAGGGTGATAAATTTGGGGGTAAAAGCCACTTTAGAAAAAAGTCACAGAGACTACAACTAAACAGATGAAGGAAGGGATACATAACCCCACCACCACCTCACACACACACACACACACACACACACACACACACACACACACACACACAGCTGTTCCTTCTTTAAAAAAATAAATAAATTCAGGGAACACTCTTTCAACTGCTATGGTGCCCAATTTAGAAGCAGTTTACAGTCAACCAGAAGATAGATCAGCAAACAATAAGACACAACAGTGAGCAATCAGAGACATCAGTGAGCTGAGCGACACCAGAGTAAGCTGTAAAGACACGCCAGGGAGAGCGTTTCCGAGCCATTACCACATGTCTTCCTGCTGGAAGGAAGGAAGAAAAACCTCACTTAAGTCGGGTTGGAACCCCATAAAAATGAACTCTCTCACAGCTCTCGAGCCACTGCTGAGATGACAAAAGGGCTCTGAGGACCAACAGCCCAGTCATGAAGCAGCAAAAGCAACGGCGGGCTGCTCACGGTGGAGGGTTATTAATGCATGTGGGGCTCGCATCCTCCTCTAGAGCAACCTGTCTGTAGACATGGGAGGCAGTTACAAAACAGACAGACAGACCAAAGACCATGTACTGGCTAACCGACAAGGCACAAGGGAGCCTCCAGCATCGGGGGAAGGGAAGGAGAACATCCAGCAAATCCATGTGCATGCCTAAGAAAAGATGCATCTGTGCACGCAGGGACCACATCCCTGGCCGCTAAAGCAGCAGACAATACAGAGGGAGCCTCTCTATCAGAAAGGCTAATAGTCTAGGAAGCTCGGCTCTCCTTTTCCAGGACCTTTCAGAAAATGGTAACCTCTTGTTGTAGACTGGGGTGGTTTGACTAAGAATGGCCCCAAAGGTGATAGAGGTGTGAATCCTTGGTCCCAGCTGGTAGGACTGTTTAGGAAGGATTAAGGATATGACCTGGTGGAGGAAGTGGATCACTTCCACTCCACAAGCTTTGAGGTTTCAAAAGTTCATGCCATTCTCTGTAGGGAGATTCTCAGTCAGCTCTCACAACCTTCTGTTTGTGGATTGAAATGTAAGCTTTTAGCGATTACCCGCACTGTGCCTCCCTGCCCAGCTCCCTCTTCAAGATATTCATGAACTCTAATGCTCTGAAATTGTTATTCCCAAATTAAGTACTTAACTTTTTAACTTGCCTCAGTCTTATTACAACAATACAAAAGTAATTAAGCCACAGACTTGGTCTTAAGTGATGACTTACAGATGGTAAGGGGGGGGGGGCGGGTGAATAAAGAATAAATAATCTCTTTCCTGTGTGCTTTCGGAAGGGTATGAACTCAATCTTGATTGTTAACTTGACAGGCTCTAGAGTCTCCAGGAGGCGAGCTCCTGGGCATGCCTACAGGGGAGTTTCCAGACTGGGTTAACTGAGACCTCCCCAGAGAGTAGTACCATCCACTAACGGGGCTCCTAGAGTACACAAAGAGAAAGCCAGGCTGAGCAGTAGCATTGATCTCCCTCTGCTTCCTGACTGTGGATATCATGTGATCAGCTGCTTCACACTCTGCTGCTGTCCTTTCCTGCCATGACGGACTGTACCCTCAAACTGTGAGCCCCACTTAAGTTTTTGTTTTGTTTTGTTTTTGGCCAACTACTTTGACACAGCAGTGATTAAGCATTTGACACGGAGGGCGTTAAGTGGCCTTGTGGACACTGTGATACCAAGGGCTCTTCCCATTCCCAAATACTTAAACTCAGTAAAACATCTCGAAGTACTTGCTTCTCAAGTACTCAAATACAAAAGAGATGAAGTCAGAGTATGGGTCCTGCAAGAACAGGAGAGTGACAGGCACCAGCTGCACAGCTGCTCTTAGCTTCCTCTTTCTCTCCCCATTTTCTTGAGGTCACAATCCATTTCTAGGAAGCTTCTCTTTGAGGTTGCTCGTCCCTAATTCTAACCAGCTCCAGACTGTAACTTCATATAGAATCCCTCCCTAGTCATCCTACCTCACAATACCATCACATTGCTATTTTATAGGTCTATATTCTTTGCCTAATTATCCAGTAAGAACACTGAAAGTTTGGAGTGTACCTAAACATGTGGACACAAAGGCAGGAAACATGGAGTTGATTATTAAAAATGTAATTTGTGGGCTAGGGATGTGGTTCAGTTAGTGGTGTATTTGCCCAGTGTATACAAAACCCTGGGTTGCATCCCCAACATCCCATAAGCCTGGTGTGGTACCTCAGGTCTATAATCCTACCACTGGGAAGTGGAGGTGTGAGGATGAGAAGGTCAGAATTGCTGGTGTGGTGGCACACACCTTTAATCCCAGTATTTGTGAGGTAGCAACAGTTGGATCCCTGAGAGTTCAAGGCCAGTCTGGTCTACAGAGTGAGTTCTAGGACAGCAAGGGCTACAGAGAAAAACCCTACCTTAAAAACCTAGATAGATAGATAGATAGATAGATAGATAGATAGATAGATAGATAGACAGACAGACAGATAGATAAAGGAAGGAAGGAAGCAAAGAGAGGGGGTGAGGGAGGGAGAGAGAGAGGTGCTGCTCAGAGAGAGTCTTGGCTGCATAAGACCAACTGAGGAAACATGAGGGTGGTTTGTCCCTAATAGTCTCTGGCATTTGGATACTTGATCTCCAGTTGATGGCACTGTTTGGGAAGGTTGAGAAGGTGTGGTCTTGCTGGAGGAAGTATGCCACTGGGGACAGGCCTTGAGAGTTTAAGGACTAGAGCTGTTTCTAGGGAGTTCAGTCTATTTCTTGCTCTAACTCGAGATCTGAGCCCCAAGCTTCTACTCCACTCCCAAGCTGGCTGTCACTCTTCCCTGCTGCTATGGACCCCTATGTCTCTGACTGGCAAGCTAAATAAACCCCTCCGTCTCTAAGTTGTCTTGGTCATGGTGTTTTATCAAAGCATCAGGAAAGCAACTAATATACAGCCCGTCTCAACACAAAATAATTCTAATCTCAAATTCACTATTCCTTAAATTAAAAAAAAAAAAATCAACATCATCCTGAGTTTTTTCTTTTTTAAAATTATGTATATGTGAGTGAGTATGTACACTTGGGTGCAGATACTTCCAGAGATGAGAAGGCAGCATCAGGTCCCCTAGAACTGGGGTTACAGGTGATTATGAGTGACCCCATGGGAGCTGGGAACAGAACTGGAGTCCTTCCCAGGAGCAATACATGCGTTTAGTCAGTGAGCCACCTCACCGGCCCTTCATTCTGGTGTTTGTTTTATATTAAGTTCGCTAACTATTGGAAGCACATCCATGGCGTCACATTTAAAGATGCTGCAGTCTGAGTCACAAGCCTCCAGGATGAGCCCCTCAGACCCATGTTAGCTGAGTTAGAGTCGCACGGTACCCAGGTCCTGCAAGCATCCCATCTGAAAGCGTTCACATCATCACATTCCCGAGTTCACCCATGATGCTGTGGGTGCCCTGCGATCTGACACTCAGGAAAAGCAGCCTCTCTCTATAGCCTGGCTGCAAACTTGGACAGCTAATGGCCATAGGGTCACACGACAGGGAGAGAGCGATGGCATAAAAGCCTGGCCAGATCATAGGCTGACCACAGAACAACAAACCGAAAAACAGAAAGAAAACCATACTAGGGGCTTAGAAAATGGCTCAGTAGGTAAAGTGCTTGTCTCAAGCTCACGAGGACTTTAGATACACAATAGAGTACACCTGTAGTCTCAGAGCTGGGTAGGCAGGGATAGGGAGAAACTTAGGGCCAATCAGGACAGCCTAATCAGTCATCTGTCCAATGAGAGACCCTGTCTCAAATAAAACTGAAAGCAATCGAGGAAGGCATCCAATGTTGGCTCTGAACCTCTCCATGCACGTAGGAGATTAAGTAGCACATATCTACACACACACACTCACACACATTCACTCACACACACACATACACAATGGGAGAGGGGAGGCAGAGGAAGAGGAGGAGACACCACTCCATCTTTCAAATCAGATAACACATAACCATGAGGAAGTCGGCCAGGAGCTCTCCACAAGCATCCCCCTGTGGGAGTGGGCATTGAGAGCGGAGCCTGGAGAGGCACAGCGCCCACTTATTAATAAGCAGCTCAACACAGTGGGAGGTTTCCTTGTCTAATTACAGAAACTGCTGGAAATGGCAGGGAAGACAGGATTTATGGCCTAGATGACACTGTCTCTGTGTTGTAATTAAAAGTTATTTTTAACACTTTGGTGAGATACTGGGATTATTCGAAATATAGTTTGTGAATTAAAACTTGCACAGTGGCAAAAAGCCAAAGAAAAAGGTAATTCATCCAGCTTGCTTAATGCGAAGCATTCACTGTTTTGACACTAGGAAAGGTAGGAAAGGGGAGAGAAAAATCCCTCCCACTTCTAGGTCCATGTCACAAGCAAAGAAGGGAGGGGAAGCAGCCTTTATGTATTGGTCTGCTTGCTGATCATATCCCAGTGTGGCCTGGAACTAGTCATGTAGCTGCGGCTAACCTTGAGCTTCTGATCACACTACTTGCTCCTTCTAAATACAAGTGCAGAAAGGTTGGCATGCACTGCCACTCCCTGTTTTAGGCGGTGCTGGGGACAGAACCCAGGGCTTCCTGGATGACAGGCAAGTACTCTGACAATTGAGTTGCATCCCAGCCCCCTAAAGGTGGATCTTTAAAAACTCAAAAGTAACATAGCTACTCAACTTCATATTACAAACAAACAAATAAATGAATGCATATATATATACACGTATACAGGGATAGGGGGCGTTTGGCCTGCATGTATGTCTGTGAATGAGCCATATGTGTGCCTGATGCCTCAGGAGGCCATAAGAGGGCATCAGATCCCCTAGAACTGGAGTTATAGGCAGTTGTGAGTCATCATGTGGGTGCTGGGAATTAAACCTAGGACCTCTGGAAGAACAACAGTATTCTTCAGAGCTGAGCCATCCATCTCTCCAGCCCCTTAGTTTATCTTCTAATCACAGGTAGGGAATGTCACATATGAAATGTCCAGACAGCTTGTTCACAAGCACTTAGCCTAAGTGCCCCACCATCTAGCACGACTTGGGATACCACAGTCATCCCTTTTGAGGAATTAGGGCTCACACACTAACAGGGCAGGAGTGGACTCCAAAGTGTTTCGATCTGAAGGTGGACCCAATGCAGGCTGTGGATGAGCATTTGGTATAAAGTCAAGGTGTGCTTTTAAGCACTCCCTTCTCTTGTCCGAGATCCCAGTATTAAGAGGGGGCCAGGTGGGATACATCCCTGTGGAAATCACACAGCAGTGTCCATGAGTGTTGATGGTGCCTGGCTAGAAGGCTTTTTTTCCACCTCGTCTGGTGCTCCACATGTACACAGAGGCATTCTGTGCAGTGGCAAAGGTGCTTTAGCAAGGCCGGGAGAAAAGCTACCATAGGCAATGAATAGCTAGTCACTTTAACTTCCAGGACCTTGGAGTTTCTATCCATCATGTTGACCACCTAGCATTTATTTTTATTTCTTGACACAAACTCTCATAGAGCCCAGGCTGTGCCACAGACGGTGACCTTCAATGCCCGATCCTCCTGCCTGCTTTACGCCTCCTCCCAGCTTGCCAGAGTAAAATATGTGTAATGAGAAATTATTTTACATTCTTCTAATTTTTTCCCCTTTTTTTTTTATATGAGTTTAATCATTCATTTGTATCTGCCTGCAGCCACTGAGGTTTCCTTTCACGCTCTGTGTTACAAAACAGCACCACCTTACTGTCTGTTAGAATTTAGAATTCTTCTAGCTTTCTCTTTTGTGTCTTAGTTTCTTTTTTTTTTTTTTTTTTTTTGGTTTTTCAAGCCAGAATTTCTCTGTGTAGCTCTGGCTGTTCTGGAACTCACTCTGTAGACCAGGCTGGCCTTGAACTCAGAAATCTGCCTGCCTCTGCCTCCCAAGTGCTGGGATTAAAGGTGTGCGCCATCATTGCCTGGCTTAGTTTCCTCTTTAGCCCAGGAGGCCTCAGACTCACTGAGTAGCTGAGGATGACCTTGAGCGTCTCAATGTCCTTGGCTCTCCCATGCTGGGATTACAAGAGTGCATGCCCACACCTAAGTAACAGTGAGCAGGCTTCTGCCTCTGACAGGAGTTGGGAAGGAAGGGAACGCCTCTGGTGGGAGCTTCCCTGATAACCTCTGCGTTTTTCATCTACGTTCTGAGTCTCATCAGCACAACTCGATTCTAGGAGCTCTTTATCTGCATGGGTGTCATCAGAGAACCCACCAGTTATTCTGAGAAAATCATAGAAATGTCCCAATATTTATTATTAGAAAATAAATGTAAAGCTTGCCCACCCAGCAGTCACCCCAAGTTTATGGCATTTTTATCGTACAATTTTTCTTGTATAGGAACCTTGGTGCTGTGGTTTTAGGGAGGGTTCAATCCCATAGCTAGGCAGGGAACTGCCATCCTTACCGGCCACATTAATTTTTTCAAGCGATACCAAGCTGGGGACAGCTGTGGTGGAGTTGGTGGAATTCGATCCTGTACCATTGACGAGATTGTCCACCTTTGACTCGAGCTTGCCGATGCGCTGCAGGATGTTATCAAGTAACACAGCAAGCGTTTTCTTCAGATCTGTGGAAGGAAAATAAAAAAAGGAAAGTGAAAACTTCTGCCATGCGTGGCCAACCTGTGGCCTGCATGCACCTAGGCTGTGTATGAAACGAGCCCAATTCTAACTCATACATTAAAACATTGCGAGAGATTTGCTTTGTTTTGTTTTGTTTTTTTTGTTTTTCGAGACAGGGTTTCTTGGGAGACATTTTTTGCAGCGTTTTCTTTGGAAACTTTATCGCACGGTGTCTGAGCATGAACTCTGTAGATGAAAATGTTTTGAACTACAAGGTAAAAAAGCTGGACAGAGGCAGCCGAGATCACCCAATGGCTAATGCCACTTCCTGCTTAAGCACAGAGGCCTGAGGTCAGATCCCTAACACTCACACAAAAAGCAGTGTGACCTCTGAATTAGGGAGTAGAGGGGCTAGAGAAGAAAGTGAGAGGGCTGCTGGGCTTGCTGGCTGCCAGCATGGCTTTGGGCTCAGTTTCTAACCTTGCCCCAACAGAGTAAGATAAAGAAAGGTCCTCTGATCCACTCACTCACACACGTGTGTGTAGGTACCCTCCTCCGTACCACAAACAAGCCACAGAAGTTGTTAAATGTCTCTAAAGTGGCTGACTTCCCCTAAAATGAGCACGTCTCGGCGATAACAGGAATCGCCTCCAGTCAGGCCAAGCTCCAGCAAACAAGCCAGTTTGTGTGAAAGTCAGGCTGTAAGATTATTTCCAGACACAGGTCCAGAGAGAGGAACTTTTGCCATGACCCATGCCACCCCAGCACTACAGGGATCCCTCTCCCACACGGTGCTGTGGCTAATGGCATATAGACATGATCTCAAGGTGTAGCCCGGCCTCGAAGCAGCTTCAGAATGAAGCTTGCTGTTATTTTTTACTCTTTAGCACATTCTACTCTGACCTTTTTTCTTTTCTTTTCTTTCTTTTTCTTTCTTTCTTTTTTTTTTTTTTTTTAATTTCCTATTTGCTATAGGGTCTAAGGAACTCCAGGCTGGTCTTGAACTTACTACACAGACAACAATGACCTCGAACTCCTGATCCACCTGAGGGCTGAGATTAAAGGTCTGTGCCATCTCACCTGGTTCTATGTGTAACTGGGGTTGGGTGCGGTGAGGCAAGCCTCCTACTAAATGAACCACAACCTTGGGCCTCAAAATTTTTATTATTTTTTTTTTTTAGGATTTCATTTATGTACACAGTGACATATGACCACATTCACAAACACTTCCCCTCTCCAACTCTTTAGGTTGTAACCCCCAACACATCTTCATGTCTCCTCTCTCTCTCTCTCTCTCTTTCTCTCTCTCTCTCTCTCTCTCTCTCTCTCCTCCCTCTCCTCCATCCCTCCATCCTTCTCTTTGATAGACCACTATGTCTAATTACTGGTGTGCATATGCACATGGCTGTGAGGCTCCCTCCCTACAGTGGGTACACATGCTCTCATAGGAGAATGATTCTAGCTCCCCCAGCAGCTAACACCTGAAGAACACTTCCCTCATATATTCCTGGACAATTCAATTTTTTTAAAAAAAGGGGTATATTTCTGTTGGTTATTGATGGGTACCATTCCACATTCACACCATGCTGGAGAACGCGACAGTAACTGTAATCAGAGCTGGGGAGACAGCGAGAGTCGTCCTTGTCCACAAATACTTATTAAACTACCAGGAAGGAGGAGGTTGCTTTCTCAAGGCTAAGGACATTCTCTTGGGGTGCTTACACTGAAAGAGTGGGGTCCCTTTCTTAGGTGCTGGACTGTCAGACATTCCCACCAAGCTTCACCTGGGTCAAGAAACAGGGCTCCCTGGAACAGATGCATGAGCGTATAACGAACATGGGAAGTCTATGAGAACATTCAGTGTGGGGAGCACCCTGCAATATGGGATACGAGGCAGTGAGGAGGCCCGAAAGCAGCAACATACAAAGGAGTCCAGACACTGCTGGATAAAGCCCACGGGGCAAAATCCCCTTCACTAGAGAAAGCACAGAGTAAAGATAGACTCTACACCTGTGCATCGCAGCCACCCTCTGGATATTAAGAGCCTATCTGGGGAAAGGTTTCACATGCACTAATGAGAGAGTGAGAACGGATGCTGTAAACTCACATGAGCGGTGGCCCCAGCCACCAGAACCACTGCTGAGAACACAACGGGCAGGCGAGAAGAAAGGGGAAAGGGGGTGGTCCCTTCCTCCTCCGGGGAAAGGGAATGGAAAATGAGCTGATATGGATGGGCTCTCAAGGGCTGGGAGCCTTCTGGAACTGTGCTTTAAAAGTTACGGGACTAGAGAACAGAGTCCTAATGGAGTTATTGGTGATAGCCATGGTGGAACACATCCTAGGTAGGACAAAACAAAACAAAACAAAAAGAAAAGCAAACAAATAAAAAAAACCAAAACACAGTCACACTATCCGTTAAGAGGATACACTCAGGCTTGGGAGATGGCTCAAATGTAAAATTTCTTGTTCTGCAAGCTTGAGACCCCAAGTTAAGATCCTAGTACAAAGCTGGGCATGGTGGAACATGCCCACAGGTACCAGCGCTAGGGATGCAGCAACAAGTAAATCCCTGCATCTTACTGGCCAGCTCCAGGTTCAGTGAAGTATCCTGCCTCAAAACAGACAGAGAGACAGACAGACAGACAGACAGATAGGTGAAACAAAACAAAAAGTTGGATATCACTGAGGAAGATGCACATGTGCACCTCTTCGAATCCCCAAACACACACACACAAACACACACATACACAAACACACACATACACACAAACACACACACACAAACACACACATACACACACATACACACACACATACACACACATACACAGAGAGAGAGAGGAGAGAGAGGGGAGAGGGGAGAGAGGGAGAGAGGGGAAAGGAGAGAGAGAGAGAGAGAGAGAGAGAGAGAGAGAGAGAGAGAAACAGAGACAGAGACAGAGAGGGAATAAATACATAGATTAAAAAAAAATCTATTCTCCCTAAATTCAAAAACTATATTTCTTGATTATCATGAAGAATGACCTTCTATCTCTATTAATGGTCTGTACTCTGTGACACAGTGTAAGAAAGAATGTGAAGATGGAGAAAGGCCAATTGATGCTCCTCCTTCATCCTACTGAGTTTACCCAGCTAACTCAATGCGTCCTATATACTCACCCTATGGACACAAGGACTATATAGCCTTTTATTCTCATTGACAGATAACTAAGGGACAGCCAGCCTGGGTAGGACAGACAGGCCACCTCTTCAGAAGCACCCTGGACCTGTCTGCCAGCATTTCTAACTTGCAGCTCCTGAACCTATGTGTCAGGCCTCTTGTGCCTCTGCCATGTCTTCTCGCTCAGCCATATCGCAACCACACCAGAGAGTTGCAGATGCCATTGTACAATGTACTGATGGTGTGTTGGAGACTGTCAGATAAATCAAGTGATTCAGGAGTTTGTTCTATGGGTTTTTTTTATTAATTTTTTTACTTTTTTAAGGCTCAGGAGATGGCTGAGTTTATAAAGTATGAGGAAGTAGGTTCAGACCCCCAGAACCATGTGAGAACACTGAAAGACAGGCAGATCCCCTGTGGCTCACTGGCCACCCGGTCTAGCCTAGTTGGGGAGCTCCAAGTTCACGGACAGACCTTAGTTCCAAGTACACGGCAGAGAACAACACAAGGAGACGCCCGGCCTAAAGTATGCGGCCTTCATCCGTATGTCTACACATGTGCGCAGATACACACATGCATGAAGAAAGAATTAGTAAGAACCTGGCTTTGTGCATCTGCCTCTGGGTGGAGGCAGAAGATCAAGCTACCCAAACCCTCAGCATCTCCAGACTCGCTGCTGGGGTGGGCGTGTTTTCTCCTTAGATGACGAAGAAAGAGTTCACCTTCAACTAAAGCAACACTAAGATACCATTTCAAAGCAGTATCATCAAAGATTTCAAATCTATACAAATAAAAATGGCCTCCATGCTGGTATGGGTTGCGCAGCACATATTTGGAGGTCAGAGGGCAGCCCAGACACTGATGTTCAGCAGCCTCCCCCACTCTTCTGTTCTGTTTGAGACAGGGCCTTTCATTGGCCTGGGGCTGCCACGTAAGCTAGGCTTGCTGGCCAGTGTGCTTCTAGGAATCCACCTAGCTCCACCTCCCATCTCACCTCCCTTGGGTTTATGGGTGCAAGATGCCAGGTCTAGCTTTCTTTTCAAACATGAGTTCTGGGGATTTGAACTCAGGTCTTCACACACTCGAGGAAAATGCTTTACCAACTGAGCCATCTGTTCAGTCCCATTTAAAGATACTATTAACGAGAAACACACACACACACACACACACACACACACACACACACACACACACACGAAGGAGACGGGGCTAGATGGCTCAGTGGTTAAGGGCACATTCTACTCTTCGAGGGGAAGCCTACTTTGGTTGTCCCCACCCACACTGGGCAGCCTCACAACCATCTGTAACTCGAACTCCAAGAGATCTGACATCCTTTTCTGAACCCCACAGGCTCGTACACTCATGTGGTACACAAACGTGAAGAAATACCAAACAAACAAGAAATGAGAGAGATGGGAAAGAGGAAGAAGGGGGAAAGAAGGGGAGAAGACGAGGAGGGAGGGAGACAGACGGATAGGGTAGAGATGGGGACAGACTACACAAAGAGGATGCAAAGCCCAGCCTGTATTTTTACAAATACACACAGTGCCCAGCACACTGTGGCACTCAATGAATATGCTTTAGACGAGCAAATTAACAAAACAGATCAAATATCACCTATAAGAACAAACAATTGTCCTCACATAAATTATAGCTTCCTGGGTGATAAAAGCATTTCTCACCTTTTTAAAAGGTGTAAAAACGGCTAACGGCTTTATTGCGGCTTTAAGCAAACAGCAGAATATTTGGTTATGTTGTATTTAATGGTAATCTAT
>JADRCD010236747.1:0-17148 GCA_019843815.1 Montemys delectorum
CCCAAAATTGGTTTAAATATTTTGTTACTCAACAAAACAGAATCTCCATATAAAGTCATGGTCACATGTTCAAAATGTTTGTTTCTTAAACCGGAATGGAATTAGTACTAAAAAGACTCATAATGGTAAAATGCATTTTTCCTCTTTGTAAGACAGACATCTACGTGGTACTGTGAACCATAGGTAAGTATCCAGAAAAAAAAAAATATCCAGGTGTAACAGTGTTGTCATTGTGACATCTCCTTATAGAGCAATGTTTAAATCCTGGATATTTAATACCTTAAAGTATTTTAGGGTTAATATGTTTTTAAAATCATATACATAATTACCTTTAGAGGAATTTTTTTCAGATTTTGAAAATAATAATTGGAAAGTCACATGAAATAAATTAAATCTTTTTTTAAACTTTTATTGGATTGTGATGAGAAAAGTTACATGATTTCAATTTATCTGAATTTGTTAACATTTAAAAACATATTTTAAGTAAATTGAATTAAATCACAATCTTGTTTCACTTTTGTACCCCCACTCCTCCCAGAGACCCCCCCTTCAATACCTACAATATCTTTTTTGTCATATTCCTTAAAATTTATAAAATATTATAACAATACAAATAAGTATTATAAAAGTTGTTTGATATAAAATAACAATCAATTTAACAGTTTTATGTAGATGCTCGCCTACAGCAATAGTGAAAATACATTTTTCTCAATATAAATTTTAAATAATTCCAAACATATTAACTGTATACTTCAAAATAATACATCACTACTGGTATTTTCCTAAATGAACATAAATATATAAAGTCTTTTTGTTTGTTTTGTATTTAGTAGAGTTTAAAATCTTGGCTCTTACTGTGGTACAAGCCCAAAATAAGAAATAAATTAAATCTTATAATTTTATTTATTAAAGTCTCATCTTTAGTAAGTCTCCATTCTTTTAAGCATTAAGCACATACATACCTGTTAATTTTCAGGTCACCATATCCTTTAGAGGGCACTGCAATTGGCTTTCCATGAAACTTCCTTATGTCCTTTTCTCTAATTGCCAGTGACTACTGTCCTCAGCATCATAGCCTGCTAGGGAGCTGCAAACCTTGGCAAGGGGTTGTGAAAACTGAGCCTGAGTGAGCAACAGTCACATTACTTACAAATCAAATGATCTCAGTGTGTGGGTTTATTATTACTATTATTGTTTGGTTTATCCCTCTTTATTTTGCCAATACTTGCCTGAGTTGTATCATGATACTTTGCTGCATGTGAACAAAGACATGTCTGAACTTTGCACTGTATGTACCATCCTGCTATGTAATGCCAATGAACCCTACTGGGTTCAAGTTTAGGTTCAAAGCTACTATATACCATTGACTGCAGTGAATTTAGCGCATTTATAAAGTTTTCTGTTCATACGGAGACATAACGATTACCAAAGACTTTTACTATTTTCCTATTGCTATTTTTAGCTTGAAAATATCTTTAGATTTTATTATGTTAATGTGATTGACTTTAAAACATACTGATTGAGCTGATGACTTGACACAATTATATAGATTTTAGTTCAGAATTAAGATAGAATTTCTAACATGACCCTGAGCATACTTCTGCAATTTTGCTCCACATTTATGAAAATCCTTGAGACCAACTCTTAAGAATGTTGAACAGGAATGACATCTTGCATTATCTGACATTTAGCCAAGCTTCAACTATTTATGTAGAATTATGGAAAAATAATCTTATTAATTTAAAAGAGCTTTTAATTTTATAAGCATAAGAATATATATGTATGTATATGAAAGAATAAATTTAAAGTAAATGACATGATACATTATTAATAAATATTTCATACATGTATATACACATATAGTGATATATACACATGTGTATATATATATATATATATATATATATATAACAAAACTAACACAATTTCACCAGTAAGATCTGGTTATAGAGATGGATGACTTTTGGACAAAAGGTTGTGGATGTAATTTCAGCAGTTTTGTTTATTTTTAACAATACAGTACTCTTGCCATTGTTATAGATGTATCTAAAGTAAAGAAAACATCTACTCAAAATGTACAGTGGACTCAACTAGCAACCAATTTATTTGGGAGCAGACATTACAGAGGTATGGAATGGTAGAAGCACTAAGTGTTCCAATTTTGAAAGGATGAAAATACATTAAATGTTGCATACAATCACATACAAAAGAGCTTCTGTCTTTAGAGAAGTAACTTAGATAGAATACTAAACAAACTGAATCAAGGAAATGTTTATCTACGATCCTAAACCTTTAAAAGTCTATGCTCTTAATTTTTTAAAATTAATTTTTAAATCATGAATCAAAAGTCTTCTCCAAAGTATATAATTTACTTTGACATCTTAAAAATGCTTAAATGTTTGGTAACTGAGACATTTAGTTCTTAACACTATGCCCCCAAAAGTGCTTAAATGCCAATTTCAAAAATTTCAGAGTGGATATTACTTCTCAATGTTACATATGTGAGTATAATTACCACACTGAAATGTAATGAAACCCTCATCATACCCACAATCAGTTACCGAAAATAAAATCGTCTCAGAGAAGGATCCAGGTGCTTGCTGTGAATGTAGAAATGAGTTGAAAGTTTTCCTGACTCTTCATCTGCAAGAAAAATGAAATATCTTTCAAAAATGTGACTACTATTTAGAGTGATCTCAAATGTTGTTTTTACTGAATGTCATCAGCAGAGGAGATGGGAAAAAGTTGTGTGCATATAATAGTAAAAATTCTATTCATTTTTAATGTCAAACCTACATTCTCATAAGCCAGCTCAACTTATTGAGCCTGGGATGAAACCACTTCCAAATTTCACTGTGTAGATTGAGAGTCCTTGCTAAAAGCCTGTTTATTGTGTCATTTTAAAGCTCACATGGAAGAATGAACATCTTCCCTTCTGGTCATTTTCTTTTATCTGTCAACTCTCAAATATCATAAAGTATGTTTTGCTTAAGGAGTCTAGGTCAAGCCTAACTTAAATAATGTCTGAAAAGTATATTAATAACAGTGGGTAATTATTCCATGTAAGTAGTTGGGGTTTACGTTAAAATTGTAGTTATTTCTTTCAAAACTTAAGCTTTGAAGCAGGATTTCTCAAGTGATCAGTTATCTGATATCATATATATTTTTTATTTCTAAATCTACCTGTTTTCAGAAAACAAATAGTAAAAGGGCACCATTCAGAAGAAAATGGCTTCTTTAGGTTTTATACATTGTTAATGTGTTTTCTCAAGTAGCTCTTGGCTGCAGTTTTCTTTTTCTTTGAACTTTTGGGCAATACATCCATAGACTGTGTATTACCAACAACTGTTAGAAATATGTCATCTCAACAGAATCAAGAATGTACTTCATTACCTCTCAAAAGACTTACATATTTACATCCTTTAATAGCATAAAAAAGAATCTAAAACAGAATCACTTGTATCATGCAAACCTGGGAAGTAAAGGCATTTACCTCATCTCAGTAAATCAGTGACAGTCTAGTCTGACACACATCGTATAAAATATATTTTTTGAGCCTTTAAACTAGACTCTGAAATAAAGTTTCTGTGCTTTTTGAAAGCCAGAGAGAAACTAGATACTGTGTGCTAAACAATCCAGTTTGCCTATAGAAGTGTAACATATACTCCTGCCCCTGTATTTAAATGCCTTTGAATTATTGGACATTTTCACCAGTGACATGTATTCATGGGAACTTGAGTACATTGCTCTTGAAACAGCACAAATTTAGTAAAGTACTTTATTTTATTTTCTTGATAAATTAAGAGAAAGGACTGAATTTATTACTATTTGGAGTGAAAATATACTGCCATGGCACGATTGCACATCTGTTAGCTGTAAGGGGAACTTAAATACTAGCTGTAAACTTCCCTCAACATTAAACAAGTTTACTTATACTAGCTACTTTAATTATTTTGGCTTACTAAATAAGAAATGACAATGCAGATAACTTCAAATTTTTTAGTGTAATGATACCTTAAACACCACACATACACACACACAAAATAGCAAGAATCTGGAAGATGTCCCCACTGCCATGCATTGATTGTATTATTCTGTCATAGTTAATTCAATATCTTACTGTTGTAATTATTACTTTTAAAATATGTTTATCTTTAAGGTTTAATATAAACAAGACATATATTCTAGGACTGTGATAAGAAAAACTGAGTTAAAGTTAATGTTCCTGAATGAAATAATTCTGTGAAGAATTAACCTTCTAAACCCAAGGCACAACTGTGACCCAGTATCAAGAGCCCATTTTTCATTGAGTGGCTGATGTTTTAAAGAGTTAGTATAAAATGGGACACATTGAAAATATCTATAAAAATGTTAGCTGATAACATGTAGAGTTATAACTATTTTTTATTTATGCTTTGTTGAAATCTCAGATACCTCCTTTCAAGATTCTAAAATTACTAGGATCGCTATCTTTTTGATCACTATTTATTCCAGATTTCCTATTCTTCTCCCCTCTCTTTTTTTGCCAGTCATTGTAGAGTTTATTGTTGAATGTCTCAGATCACAAACTCAAGTGACAATACATGCTGCAAAGGATGTGGAGAAAAGAGAACACTCCTCCATTGCTGGTGGGATTGCAAACTGGTAAAACCACTCTGGAAATCAATTTTATGGTTACTCAGAAATTTGGAAATAACTGAAGGCCCAGTTATACTGCTCCTGAGCATACACCCCCAAAATGCTCTATCATAGGACATGTGCTATGTGCATAGCAGCCTTATTTGTAATAGACAGAAACAGGATGCAACCTTGATGTTCCTCAATTGAATAATGGATATAGAAATTGTGGTTCATTTACATAGTGGAATGCTATTTAGCTGTTAAAAATGGGGACATCATGAAGTTTTCAGACAAATGGATGGAAGTAGGAAATATCCTGATGAGGTACAGCAGATCCTTTAAAAGAACATTAATAGTCAGTCCTCACTAATAAGTGGATATTAGCCATAAGTTCAGAATACCCATCATACACCTCATAGACCCAAAGAAGTTAGACAAGAAGGAAAGCCCAAATGACATTGCTTCAATCTCAGTTAGAAAGGGGAGAACAAAATAATTATGGGAGGCAGATGGAGGGATGTAATTTGATGGGAGAGAGAAGGGAAAAAGGGGGGACAGGATTAGGTATGGGAGGAAAGAGGCCTAGAGGTCCAGAAGAATGAATGGAAATATGCAGAAGCCAGGGGTGTGAGTGTGAGAAACCTCTGGAAAGTCATAGAGACCTGGATAGAACCTCAAGAGACCCACTCCAGTTCTCAGACTGGACCCCCAATAAAGGGATGGGGACAATAATCAGTCTTCAAAGTTTTCAGCCAAATGTTGCTACTGTCAAAAAGAATTGGAGGAGCAAAAGTAGAGCAGAGACTGAACAAATAGCTGACTAGTAACCAGTCCAAGTTGATATTTATCCCATGGGCATGCAACCATCCCTGACACAATTCCCAATGCTTACAGACAGGAGCCTAGCATAGCTGTTCTCCTAGAGATTCTAGCAGAAGCTAACTGAGACAGTTGCAAATACTCAGAGCCAAGCATGGTACATAGGTCAGGGACATCTATGGAAGAGGAAGAGGAAGGACTGGAGGAACTGAAGAGGATGGCAACACCATAGGAAGATCAAATGGGTCAAGTGTCCAAGACCCTCCGGAGCTCCCAGAAGCTAAGCCATTAACCAACGAGCATTCATAGACATGTCTGGGGGCCCCGGGCATATATGTAGCAGAGGGTTGCTTTGTCTGGCCGCAGTGGGAAAGGATGTGCCTAGTCCTGTAGAGAAGTGGTGCCCCAGGGTAGGGAATATCTAAGGGGGTACCCTTTCAGAAGTGAATGAGATGGGGAATATGAAAAAGAACTCTGCAAGATGCAATCAGGAAGGACAACATGAATATGTAAAGAAATAAAAAAAAATTAAAAATTTAGAACTGCTGAGCTTGGTCTGATAAGAAAATAAAGTGTAGACTGAGATGCAAACCACCAGACACTGTACCACTTTGTTACTTAGCGCTCAAAGTATTGTCTCTGAGTTACTTATTCATCACATTCTTTACTTGTACATTGGCACTTCTTTAATTTCTACTCTAATAGTTTATAAATCGTGCCTCACTGTCAATACTTGAAAAATAAAAACAAAGAAGCAAACCAAGGAAACAGAAATAGTACATACTCAGACTATATTTAAAGCCATATTGGTGGTTTTGCTTTGAATCCTTTCTGAGCATACATATCTTTGTTGTATAATGAATAATATTTTAATATTAGAAGTTGTACTGGCTGGTTTTGTGTGCCAACTTGACACAGGCTGGAGTTATCACAGAGAAGGGAGCTTCTGTTGGGGAAGTGCCTCCATGAGGTCCAACTGTGGAGCATTTTTCTCAATTAGTGATCAAGGGAGTAGGGCCCCTTGTGGGTGGTGCCATCCCTGGCTGGAAGTCTTGGGTTCTATAAAAGAGCAGACTGAGCAAGCCAGAGGAAGCAAGCCAGTAAGGAACATCTTTCCATGGCTTCTACATCAGCTCCTGCTTTCTGACCTGCTTGAGTTCCAGTCCTGACTTCCTTTGTGATAAACAGCAATGTGGAAGTAAGCAGAATAAACCCTTTCCTCCCCAACTTGCTTCATGATCATGATGTTTGTGCAGGAATAGAAACCCTGACTAAGACAGTAGTCATTACTGTATTCATGAAGCAGGTGCTGCATTTGCTCCTTGACACTACCTCCTGGAAGATACAGTCATAGGTGTTATTCTTTTCTGTGCAATCCTCCTAAATTTTTCTCTATACCATAAATGTTAGGACAGTATTTTGTGTTTAGCGATAATAAATATACTGAAAAATCTTGAGTCCAATGAATCTTTCAGAAGTTGGAAAAGATAACATAAACAAGGGAATCTCTGTTTATTTAGTGCAATGTTTAATATCTCAAAGGAGGCCTGATAGTTTAAAAATAATACAAATTCATGCTTTTCCTTTTCCTTTTCCTCAATGAATCGAACACCAGTTATGTGTCCATAAAGAAGTTACAGATTTTTCTTTTAAGTAAGCAAAACATTATTTACTATTACTGTATTCTGACAAGTTGTGTAGCATAAGGAAATGTGGGGAATGAAGAATAAGACAAATATGCAAAATGTGTTGTTAAAACAATATGTAATAAAAGTTAGAAAATTCCAGGTGGAGAACTTTAGATGACTGGAAACCTTCTTGCGTAGCTGGTTCATATGTGTGTGTGTATACATACACTTATATATACATATATATAGACATATATATATATATATATATATACATATATATATATACACATATATATGGAATTAAGAGACCATAGATGCAATTGAGAAAGGAATTTACTCTTCAAAAGAATAGCAACTAGAAAGCCAAAGTATTTCATGTATGCAAGGGGTTAAAGAGTTGAAGTTAAGAGAATGAACTGAGCAATGTGACTTGAGGTGATAGGAACCAGAGGCAGGCTTAGGAAATACTTTGGGAATTGTCTCTGCGGACTTTCTGACTGGTAACTGATTAATTTGGGAATTTACTCAAAGGTTTGAAATACATGTATAACATAATAGAAATTTTGTACGAATAAAATGTTTTATTAAATATAGAAAATATAATAAGAGATTGACATGCCAAATAGCTTAGTCATTATTCTTTAAAAAAAAACTCATTAATTGTTAATGTTTTCATACAATATATATTTTTAATTCATTCATTTTACATCTTGATCACTCCTCTCCTCCCTTTTGCCCCTTCACACAGCTACTCCCCTCAACCTAATCTCTTTCACCTTAGAGAAGGTCTAGGTCCCGGCTGGATATTCCCCTCCATGACTCTGCACCTACACCAATGGACCATTTTCTTCCCCTGAGGGCAGATAAGGCAACCTAGTTGGAGAACAGATTCCATACACAGGCAAAATGTTTAGAGGTAGCCCCTTCTTCCATTACTGAGGGACATATATGAAGACTGAACTGAATATATGCTACATGTGTGTGGAGGAGTAGGGGCTAGGTGCAGCCCATGTATGTTCTCTGATTGGTGGTTCAGTCTCTGAGAAATCTCAAGAGTCCAGGTTAGTTAAGTCTGATAGCCGTCTTGTGGAGTTCCTATCCCCTTCAAGGCTCTTGATCCTTCAAAACATTATATATTCTTAATATGTATCAGGTATGAGATCTGGAAGCACTGGCCTTGCTTCTCTGAAGTTCATCATTCTTACAGATAACTGATAACAATAATGTTGTTTCATATAGATACATCATACACAGATTTGCCCTAATTTTTAAAAAGCACATAGTGTGAAAAGTATAATGAATAAAAATTGTAGTTCGTATACTTGTTATGTTATATGAACTCTAAGTATAAAAGACCCATGTACAGAGATACACTGGACACTGCATTTCCCATGTTGTCTCTATGTTGACTTGAGGGTGACTAATGAAGTTAAAGTTGTACCAAAAGTAGGTTACTGTGGATATGTTCATGACAGAATCAATACAAATTGTTCATACCAGCTGTATTATGTGAAATACAAAGGAAGAGGATGAACTAAATATGATAATTTCAGGCATGCAATTAAACACAGTAGTTGATATTTATTGAAATAATGGAGGGAATGAGATAAGGGATATGAAAGTAAAGAAGAAAAACTTCTTGCAAAGCTTTCAATATTCACTTTGCTGCAACATTTTCTGTAACTTTAATGAATTCACTATGCCTGTTAAACATTCAAGTGGAGATGTCAAAATTCAGTTATATAAGTAATAAATTCAGTCATGAGTTCTGAGGCTGAAGATGTAGGCTTGGGACTTGCCATCCTATTTAAAGTAAGGAGAATGGATGAGGTTGCAGATTGAGTACAGAAGGAGAAAAATGTCCAAGGACTAAATTCTGGGGCATCTCAGCATTTAGATGTCAGAGAGACAAAGATGACACGTAAAAGAAAGGGAAATGATTAAGTAGGACTGAGTGTACACAGGACATGAGTAGGTCAAATAAGATGCGATCTGAGGTTAATAACAGAAAGGTCACTGTAGACACCAAGATGAACAGTTTTTGTGTGGATCTGGAGATGAATTCTCAAAGCAGTGAGTTCAACAGCAAAGGCAAAGGAAATGGAAGAAGAAACTCATACAGAAAATCGCTCTGAGACTTTTTCTTTAATGTTAACATAAAGAAGGACATGTACAACACAGCATTTAATGTACATAGGAACAAAACAAGCGCTGGAGCTGTGGCTTAGCAGGCAAGAGCACTGATTGTGGAACCAAAGGTCCCTGGTTCAAGCCCCAGCTACTGTCTGATGGCTCCCAGCAGTCTGCACTGTCTTTAAGCCGGGCAGTGGTGGCACATGCCTTTAATCCCAGCACTTAGGAAGCAGAGGCACATGGATTTCTGAGTTGGAGGCTAGCCTGGTCTACAGAGTGAGTTCCAGGACAGCCAGGGCTATACAGAGAAACCCTATCTCGAAAACAAAAGCAAAGAAACAAAAAGAACAAAACAGTAGCATGATTGTGTGACATCTGAAATATTTACTAAAATTTTTGACTCTTAGTGATTGTACTGGCTGGTTTTGTGTGTCAACTTGAAACAGGTTGCAGTTATCACAGAGAAGGGAGTTTAAGTTGGGGAAGTGCCTCCATTAGATCCAGCTGTGGGGCATTTTCTCAATTAGTGACCAAGGGGGTAGGGCCTCTTGTGGGTGGTGCCATCTCTGGGCTGGAAGTCTTGAGTTCTATAAGAGAGCAGGCTGAGCAAGCCAGAAGCAAGCCAGCAAGGAACATCCCTCCATGGCCTCTGCATCAGCTCCTGCTTCCTGACCTGCTTGAGTTCCAGTCCTGACTTCCTTGTGATAAACAGCAATGTGGAAGTAAGCCAAATAAACCCTTTCCTCCCCAACTTGCTTCATGGTCATGATATTTATGCAGGAATAGAAACCCTGACTAAGACAGTGATGATAGGAGAGGAGAATGGATTAATTCTTGTAGCAATGGATATTAGAAGTAAACACTGTAATAATTTATTCAATTGAATGGAAAAACAGACTCTAACTTTTGATACATAATGTGTAAGGTGATAAACAGAGAAGTTTGAGCATAATTCACCTTACAAACAAAATATTTGAAATTCCAACACTGTTTCTTAACTTTTCCTTCTGTGACAATGATTTCTCTGAAAACATTATCATGATACTTAATAATTCTGGTATGCATTTTAAATTTTTCATAAAATATTCTCTTTATTGCAGTTTATCTTATCCATAATTGGTACCTAACACGTTATGATTTAATGTTTGCCTATCTGGATTTGAAATTGGGATGGAGGGATTTACAATGATACTGTCTTAGGAGTGTGGTATTTTTCAGAGAAAACACAAAATATAAAAAATATAGGTTGTAGTTTCAAATAGATGTATTTTGACATAACAGACTCAGATTTTTGAAGAATAAAGTAAGTATCCTAGTGGTGAGATAGATATCAACAATGCACACCAGTTGTGTTCTTTCAAAATGAGCTGGCTGGTGTATTCATAGCTAGTGGGGAACCCTCACCTGTGAGAATTTGTTTCCCCTGAGCCAGCCACCTACATATGTCAGTAAATACATAGTTTGGCTTGAACAATGGGCTCAAGGACCCCTGAAGATGCTAGGAGGCATTTGCATTACAGTAGAGGAGTTGGTCATGTAGTATTTGCTAGGGGCATTCATAATGATGAGTTCTAAAAAAAATCAGAAAAAAAAAACATGAGTTATGTAATAGAAAATAAAAATAGAACTCACATTCCCAATCTTCCTCCATTTTCTTTCTCTAGAATAAAAAATCTGAAGGAAACTCTAGTTTAAGGCTGCAAGTCTGAGAGATTTATATCTTAGGCTCTAATCCTGGCACCGTTGAGAAGAGAAGAAAGGTTGAGCTTGGCCTGGAAGGACAGTAAGTAAATAATCAGTAACCTGAGGAGCTTTGGGATAAACATCTTTCACAATGATGTGGATGGAGAGAAGAGACAGATGTTTCCCTGCAGGGAGTAAGCAAGGGAAACATGTTCTCTCCATGTGGAAAATGAAGAACTGAGAACGTATTTCCTGTGTGTTTCACATTTCCTAGTTCTGACAGCAGAGATCCAGCTAAGTCCCTGCTTATGGAGTTCATAAGGCATTTTTATATATTGGAATTAAGTTTTTCCTCCTTTAGTTTATCTAATGGAGACGTTCGGCAGACTATCTGGCACATCAAGCATTTACTAAAATACAAATTGGATGTCGTTTGCTGAAACTTGCCATAAGCTTTCTTTATATGATACACTAAACATAATCATTATGCTATACAATGTAATAGAAGCAAGTGGCATAAAGAAGCTCAGCATATCAATTGTGGTAACCTAGGCTACGGTTTTAAATTTTTTTTATTTATTTTTGAATTCATTTAAATTTAATTTTAAAACATGAGTCTCAAATCAGCTGCTAAACTGTTTTAATATATTGAAACAGCTGGAAATGTAAATTTACCTTCCATCTGGCAAATCCATGAAATATATGTCAACTACATTTTATGAACATGTTATACCCTATATATAGCCATATATTTCTAAAAAAAAAAAAATGCTATATAGGAGATCAGGGACGTGACACATTGGGTAAAAGCACTTGCTTCAGGGGCATAAGGACCTGATTACCAACCCAGGGGATCACATAAAATGCCAGAATAACATTTAGATCTGTAACCCAGAACAAGTGAAATAAAGAGAAGAGGCTGCCAGAGGCTTTTGTGACAGTAGGAATAGGGGTACAGGTGAAGTCCATGTTCAGGGAGATTCTCTGTTTCAAATATAAGGCAGACAATGCTAGAGGAAGACACCCAGTGTTGAATTCTGGTTTCTACATGCTCAGATACATACCACCCTCCACACACAAGTGTGCACACATATATACCATATATACACACACTAAAATACCATAATATATTCATTGACCATCTCCAATTTCATGTAAAATCACTACATATATTAAGTAAAATATATTCCTGTAGTATTCATATTGTCTTGTGTGTAGCTACTAAAAGGGCTAGAATGGCATGTGTCACATATATCCCATGTCTATAAATGCCACTATTTACGTTACTAGCATATTCAAAGCATAGAATGGGCATCAACCAGGAGCTTAGTGTAAACAGAAATTATGGATCTCTCCTGGGCACACTGAATTTGAAAACAAATTTTCTTGCTAACAAGCCCTCCATCTCATTTGTTTGAATATCACAGTTTGAGGAGCACGGCTTTAACCACTCTTGTATCCATCAATCCTTGATTCAACGTAGTTGTCCTTTCAGAGAAAAGAATTTAGTGATTAAAAAATAAATAAATCACACATGAGATTTTGCCAGAGAGGAGAATGCCACATTATTAACAAGGTTGTTTATTAAATAACATATAATTTCCTCCAGATTTATATTGTATGTACTCCTTATTATGTTCCTGCTAATGAAGTAGAATAATACAGCATATCATTCCAAAGCTAAACTAATCAATACACCTCAGAACTTAGGTTTGGTGATACCATTTCACTCAATACTTATGCTTTTCCTAAGAGTGGTAGTGATTTGTCTTGAAAACACTTACTGGACTGTTCTCTCTGATACTTGCAATCTTTGCTGTTTCTGTCATAGTGAGGCCTTCTTAGCCCTCCATTGCTTCTTACCAAACTGCTGGTATTTTATTTCTAAATTTAGGTTGTACATTGATTCCTATACTTTTTATTCATCAGCATCTACCATGTCAATTAAATACCACTGATTTCATCAGAATTGTAATATCTGTTAATTTTAGGTTATTTAGAGCAAAACTGGTTAAACAATCTAATTTAGTATGCGGCTTTGTGGTACATACATGTTTACAAAACTCTACATTGCATGAACAGAACTAACATGACACCACTTCAAAAATTATAATAAAATCAAAATACAAGAATGATATTATGCTGTTTGAATTATTAGGATATGGCATAAAATCTAAAGAAGACTGTAGAGTATGAGGGATGATTGCTATAGGAATTATATAATAATAAAATGGTTTGTAAACTTTTCTCAATATCTTATTTATATTATTCAAGATTCCAGAAAATATTTGATGTTCAATACAACAAAAGACATGGATTTAAAAGAAAAATAAAATAACTGAGAAGACTAACAATTTAGAGGAAAGAAAAACAAATGAAATAAAATTGTGCTAAAAAGTCCTGAAGAACAAAAATAGTGATTTCTGAACAAACATATCTGTAATTGTAGTTAATAAGGGAAAAGTAACAAGTCTATAAAATAAATAGAACAATATTAAAAATATTTCTATAAACAAATAGGAAATGTATATTTTGCTTCAAATACATCTTCCAAATTAAATGAATAATAGTTATATAATTTTTATTAGATTTAAGAATTTATTGTGTGTTAATTACTTCATATAACTTTAGCAGAAACTAAAGATATCTTTATGGAATACATATGTCTATAGCAGGTCATATGTCTATAGCAGATGTAGTACTAGACAAAACCTATAGAGCAATAGCATTCCTTTTGCAATTTGAAAAAGTAGATAGATATCAATCAATAGTGCAGATTGTTACATTTGAAAATTTCAGAATACTAAAAGAGAGAATACATCAAGAAATTTTAAACTAGATTGAAGGTCATGGAAACTTGCTAGCAAGAAATGACACTTACTCTTAAGACTTAAAAAAATAAGTTAAGAGTTCTCCAGACTAGAAGAGCAATTTGTGCAAAGATTCCAAAGTGAGAACCAACTTCAGCAATGCTGGTCGCTGACAGGTGAGGTGGATCTTTTCAGTAAAGGTTAATGTAGAAGATAACTGTATCAGGTACTCTAGACAGAGGGCTTCGCTCTGATCATAAAAAGGGTATCGTAGATTTAATGGTTGAAGTAGGCATTACTGACATTTGTCCCAAGAAATAATCACTCTGTGAGAAGAGAAAGTAGATTATGTATAAGCTTTAGTTTGCACTATATCAAATATGAGACTAATGAACTCTTACTTAAGGGAGTAGTCCTCATCGAGGTCAAAGGTGAAAATGTCAGATGAAAAACTAACAGAAAGATAGACATGCAGACCTGTTTTATATATGGAGGAGAAGCTGATAAGAGATGAAAATGTAAGAGAACTTTTAAGTGAGAAAAAATTTCTTGGATTATTCATATTGACAGTTTATTATGGTCCATGATAAAAACCAGATGTACACATGAGTTCTTAAAACCATAATAGTGAATTTACTTTTATCTAATCTTCTGGGATCTCCCCCCATTTACAGATATTGTTACTCTATAATAAACTTGAGGCTACATAACATTATCATAATTTGTAATAGGATGATATACCAAATAAATATTTGTGTGTGTGTGTGTGTGTGTGTGTGTGTGTGTGTGTATTTCTTGGATACACACATACACACACACACACACACACACACACACACACACAGCCTTGGAACTTATTCAATATTCCACATATATACATAGGTTTAGGATAACCACTCTGCTGTTGAATTTATCAAGGGTCTTGTTTCTTCTGGAAACTTGTTTTTCATCTCTTAGTTGCTGTTTATTATCTATTGCTTCATTTGAGAGTAAATTTTGTAGAGTTTCCATCATCTCTGTTGGCATGTCAATAGATTGATTTTTTTCTGGGTCTCATTTAAAAAAATTCATAATGTTATTATACCATGGATGGAGCATTTCTGCAATGTCTAGAAAACATTAAGATCAAGCATCCTAGTCTTCTAGTTCTTACAATATTTGACCTCTCTTCTGTAACTATCTTTAAGTTTTAGTCTCCAGGGCGACATTGCGCATTTATCAGTAGGAGATGAGTACTCCACCATCCATTATTCTCTTCACTTTGGCTAGTTGTGTATTTCAATAGTAACCACTGGTTGTTAAGAACTCTGGGGGATGTTCTATAGGAGCTTGGAAGATCATGTTGAGAACAGTGCAGAGATGGTGGCCTGGCTTGTAAATTTTCAGAAGGAAGATTAAAGACTCTTATCAGGGCCGTCTTGTTTTGATTGTGAAGATTCTGTGGTTTTGATTAGCTGTGGCTGAAGTATCAGCTGTGATTAACAAGATACCATAACTACTAAAGCAAAAACTTTGCATTACTGGAACTATTGATGCTGGTTAGCTGGAGCTAAGAAATTAGCAGTGCTTAAGAAGAAACCAGCATCACTGAGGTGACATCATCTGGAAAGTGTTTTCTGAGAGCACAAAGAGGTTGTGTTCCAGTGATAGCCAAGGTTGTACCTTGTGCTGCAGGAGGACTTGGTAATGTGTAAGAGTCACCAAGGTGGTACTGATTTTGATGGCATGAAGGGGTCATGAAGAGCAGCCGAGGCTCAGCACAGTGAGAGGCCATGGAATGTCATTGGTGAAGGGGCAGTCTCAGTTTGCAATTGATTGCCCAGGACTGAAGGGGTCGTGCAAAAGAGTTGAGGCTTAGCACCACGAACACAGTCTATGAAAGGCTATTGGTGAAGCCTAGTTACAGCAGTTGTCAGTAGTGTTTTGGAAATGCCAGTACCATGCAATGACCACCAAAAATAACAGCAGCAGTGGAGTACAGGCATCTGCAGCCTACAAGACAAGATGTGCACTACAAAGAGCAGAGCTGGAGAAGAGACCAAAGCCCTTGGAGGAATCCAGAAGATTATGAGTGGATCCAAGACATTGGGCAGTTGGAGTTTGAGTTTTGGTTTTGATTGTGACTGTGCCCTGATATTTTTACCTCTTGAAGGAGGAAAGTATTTTAGTGGAGCCCACTGTTAAGAGACTTTGAATTTTAAAAGATATTAGATATTTTAAATTTATTGAACTTTTAATATGTATAGACTGTGGGACTTTAGATCTCGGGAATGAATAAGAAAATAAGGGTTGAGGCTTAATAGTGATGTGTTTGTGTGTCAAGTTGACAAAGGGTCAATTGTACTGGCTGGTTTTGTGTGTCAACTTGACACAGGCTGGAATTATCACAGAGAAAGGAGTTTCAGTTGGGGAAAATGCCTCCATGAGATCCAGCTGTGGGACATTTTCTCAATTAGTGATCAAGGGAGTGGGGCCCCTTGTGGGTAGTGCCATCCCTGGACTGGAGTCTTGGGTTCTATAAGAGAGCAGGCAGAGCAAGCCAGGGGAAACAAGACAATAAGGAACATCTCTCTATGGCCAGCTCCTGCTTCCTGACCTGATTGAATTCCATGTGGAAGTAAGTTAAATAAACCCTTTCCTCTCCAACTTGCTTCTTGGTCATGATGTTTGTGCAGGAATAGATACCCTGACTAAGACACTCATTCACTTTACATTTTGCTTACTACCCTCCTCCTGGTCACCCTCTCCTACAATCCTTCCCCCATCCCCTCATCCTCTTCTCCAATGATCTGGTAGGGCCCCCATTGGTATCTCTTCACCCTGGCACTTCAAGTCTTCTTAATTTTTGTTCCAAACACATCTTTTATGTACACAGATTAGTATAGTTCTCACCTCTTTGCAAAGAGACTTCTTTTTCTCTGCAGCAGACGAAGGCCACTATGGAAATCCACAACTATTCAAATACATAAAATGACTGATCATAAGGTACCCAGGTGTGGTTGACAGATCAATAATAGATCCTCTATCAGTACCTAAGGGTCAGGAAACATTGTTAAAAAGAGGGAGGGGTGTTTTAAGAGAAGGGATACCATATAACCTTCAGTGAGATAGTTTCCTTGATATTTAACAGGAAACTATATGCATGAAACTAAAGAATATACTCACCTAAACAAGCTGTGTACAGTTAAATCACAAGTTAATATGCAAACACAGATATAGGAAACATCAAAAAGCCCTCGGTGTAGATGAGGAAATACAGAAAGTGAATGGCTATTAAAAAAGGAAAAGAAAAAAAAAAAAAACAATCTGCAAAGAAGAGCTTCCTGATAATTTATTGAATCCAAAGTAGTCAGCACTATAAATACATGTATACATGCAAGATGATGTGAATGTAGCAGACTGCACACAGGTGAACATGTGCTCACATGCCTGTACAAACACACACACACACA
>JADRCD010236748.1:0-12013 GCA_019843815.1 Montemys delectorum
ACCTTTCCAGAGGAGGCATAGGTAGACAAGGACCAGACTTCCCAGTCTTAGAATACATAGTCCAGAGGCAGATGAAGCACTTAAGAACATTAAGTATATGAGTGGTTTATTTGCATATTTGTCACATAAAACCAACAAGAAATATTTTATACAGGAGAATTTTTGTCAAAGAATCTTGCTATTCTTCTTTAACTTACTTTCTTTTGTTTCATTCTTTTTTTGACCTTCACTTTTTTAATATATATATCTTCTTTATTTACATGTCATATGATATCTCCTTTCCTGGTTTCCCCTCCGAAAAAAAGAAAAAAAAGTAAAAAATAAAAAAAAAAAACCCTGTTCCCTCCCCTCTTCCCCTGCTCACCAACCCACCCTCTCCTGCTTTATGGCCCTGGCACTCCCCTACACTGGGGCATAGAACCTTCACAGGACCGAGGGTCTTTCCTCCCCTTGATGACTGACTAGGCCATCCTCTGCTACACATATGCTGCTGAAGCCATGAGTCCCACCATGTGTACTCTTTGGTTGGTGGTTTAGTCCCTGGTTGCTCTGAGGGTACTAGTTAGTTCATATTGTTGTTCATCCTAAGGGGCTGCAAACCCTTCAGCTCCTTGGGTCCTTTCTCTAGCTCCAGAACAAATGAGTGAGAGCAGCAGAGGACATATGTGTGCATGATATGACGCATACATGGAGTCAGAGGACATGTGTCCATGACATGAAACATGCAGAGGACATGAATGTGCATAACACGGCTCATGCAGAGGACATGTGTGTCCATGACATGGCTCATGCAGAGGACATGTGAATGCATGACATGATGCATACATGGAGTCAGAGAATGACTTTTTGAGCATTGATTCTGGCTGATGCAGAAACTCTCTTGATGTGTCAGTACAGTGAGTTCCAGTCCAGCTGGTCCACAGATTCTGGCTGATTCTCCCATCTCTACCACAGTCTCACTGTGAGAGTCTGGGATAGTAGAGGCAAACTACATTTGCCTTTCTGAGTGGCTTCTTGGGACTTAACTCAGGTTATTGGGCCTATGTGTCTGACTGAGGGCAAGCAGTGAGGGAACCCAAGTGCACTTCCTTTGAAAGCATGGCATCCAAGGTACTGCTAAGTTCATGCGTGGAGCATGTTGGCAGTGATTACCAAATAATGAATCAAGGTCAACAGGATTAGATCTAGGAGATGGGATTCTGTGTCACACATGGTTCACAAATACTTGTATAAAATAAGTCTCAAAGTACCTTATAAGTTTAGCTTGCAGCTTGCCATTCTCTGTTGTATAATGTCCATTAGAGTCCTTTGGTAGTGGCTGTACCCCCAAGAAATGGCTTGAGTTGATTATCATTTGGGGAATATTTAAACAAGAACAAACACCAGCCCTAATGTAGCCACCTCAATCGCCATTTTAATTAAAATAAACTTAGGAACTGTGATTGCATCTGCAAAGCTAGACAGTGATGGATGGGGCAAGCCCTACCACACAGTTTAGAAAAGGTTAGTACGATAATGGACAATGTCTTGTCAAGATTTTAGGCATACCTTCACTTTTTTCCCCATAGCATATACACTCAAGATTATTTTAAAAACATAAAAAAAAAAAAAAACATTTAGGGTAAGTGTAAAAAATAAAGAATATTCATTCTATCTACAAGTTTAGAATGTGCCAAATGAACTTAGCACAACTTATCATAGATCTTTGTAAGATGTGGAATTGCTGGTATAAATAGAAATTGGTCATATGCTTGAGCATTTTATTAATTCCTTCTGTTTTATGAGTAGCGGGATTTCCATGACTGCTCCATCAAAACGAAGCAGTCTTGGGGCTCGGTTGGTGACTCAGTTGGTGAAGTGCTTGTGTGTAAGCATGAGGAGCTGACTCTACCCCCAGAATCCACTTAAAAAGCCAAGGGCAGAAGTGCTTACTACCAAGAGCAGCACTGGCAAGGCAAAGACAGGAAGATCCCTGGAGCTCTGTGGAATGCCAGACAGGCCAATTGTTGTGACCCAGGTCAGTGAGAAATATCATAACCACATACAAGGAGGATCACTCCTGAAGAAGGGCTCTCAAGATGGTCCCCTCTGCTCCACATACATGCATGCATACCCACAGAGCACACATACGTGAGCCCACAACGCATGCTTGGACACACATTAATCAACATTCATGTATTTCAGAACCCAGGAGTTTCATTCCAAAGTATCCCATGAACTTCTCTCTGCTGCAGTACAGGAAACATAAAGCAAAGGTACAAGCTCACAACCCAAGTGACTGGCTTCATCAAAGAGCAGTAGATTTAAATTTTTGGCTAGATTTTGCATGGCTGCAGTTTTAAAATTTCTGTCCTCGAACCTTGAGCCTTTCAGTAAGAAGTCAAGAAAACTAAAGGCATCCAGTTTTCTTGCTGAAAAGAAAATAAAACCAAAACCATATGTAGACCCTCCTGCCAGTCTGAGGCCCTTCAAGGGGCTTTGGGCCTGGGCTTGGATTGTAACTCAATGGTAGAGCACTTGTTGGATCATACAAGGCCTCTGACTGATAAAAGAAACATGGTTAAGGGGAGGAATCATCCACCTGTTCCCTCATACTCTCTTTCCTTCTCTGTCTGGATTGCTTAGCTGTCATTCTGAGCCAGGAGAAAGTCAATGCTGGCAAGTATTTCACATCATAGAATGGCTCCTGGTTGAGAAACTTGGAATGGGGAGTGCCAGACATCCTGGTCTGCTCAGAGCCTTCAGCCACCACTTCTGCAGGAACCCTGGGGTGCTCTTGCTCATGGGTACTGGCCTTGGAATCAGGACCCAGGTCACATGTGTGTGGTAGGGAGGTGGGGCTAATTGCTCAGGTCTACAGAGTCACAAGGGAGGGGGTTGAAAGCACCGTGTCACCAGATGTCAGTGGCCTCACACTGTGGCAACACGCTTGAGCAACACCAGCACATTTGTCACAGGTACCACTTTATTCCTTCAGCACAGATTAACAGTGATGGGTTGGGAAAACACCTTTGTTTCAGGAAGACAAAATTGGTAGCATGCAATGTATTTTGTCCTAATGAGGCCCCCAGAAGTTATTTTAGATCAGACCATCTCACCTGCAATGCTGTCAAAGAATATCTCCCCACTTAGCTAGTCCCATGATACATGAGGTTCCACTGCAGAATCTGCAAAAATGCATGAAAGATTCTGAGAGCAGTGCCACCTTCGGTGTCTAATGATCTGGAGCCCAAACGAGCAATGATTGATTGTTTATTCTTGGTTTTATCCAATTACACCTAATACGATTTTCCAGGAAGATAAAGAAAAATTCATTTCTCATTACTCTACTCAACATATTTGGCAATCACTGAGTGGCTCACAGAAAAGAAAACCCCAGCAGAGAGGCAATTTACATAGGCAGTAATTCTCCTAGCACTGGAGAGAACTCTGGGAGGTTAACTGTTTGTGGCAACCTCTGTGCCAGCCTTAATTAAAAACAAAACTAAATTTCCATATTCCTCAGAAGCAAAGCTACTGCCTGAGTTTGATAAATAAGACAGACTGGACAATGATTTTTACTAAAAAGCATTGCTGTAGTATTTTTTTCAAAGCAGAAAACTTAAAATGCTACTCCACAACCAGGGTCCACTAACTATGTGTTTCCTGGGACAGATCTCATTTCTCAGGGTGACAATATGTAGGAACAGGGCAAGAATTAGACAATGTGTTCATGCTAGAGAAATCTAGAACACAAACTTTGAGTTCAGAGCAAGATGGCAGTTTCATTTTGCTCACTGTGCCCAAGCAAAAACACCACCAATTTTTTTCTGGTTCAATTAATAAACCTATTTTCCTATAGACTGATGTCTAAAATTGTAGTCAGTATGGTCCGAATCTGACAAAGTCCAGAATGCTGTGGGCCACCTTGCCACTGTATGCTAATATGGGAGAAAACTGAGCTATCTTCTCTCCCCTTAAATACAGTTCTATCAGATTAGGGTCCCATGCTGATGGCCTCATTTACAAATCATCATCTCCTTTAGACTCTGTCTCTGGGTGAAGTTCTAGAGTGTGTTAATGTTCAACATATGAATTTGGGGAACGCAAATTAGTTCACAGAAGAGAGTATATTATGCTATGCATGTCTGTGCTTGGTTTACCCAGTGTACAGGAAGCCACTTCTCTGTGATAACTGATTCGTCGATTCCAGTACAAGATTTGAAGCCCTTATGTAAGTGCTTCTGTCTCCTGTGTCAGGCTATGAATCAAACATCTCTAACTGTTCACTTGCCTCTCAGTTTAACATGTGTTTCAATTTAACAAGATATTAGAAATATCAGAACACTAAAATTTTAAAAATTGATTCCCATGTAGAATCAAGGTTAAAGGAGTCCATCAGTTAATCAGGCAACGCATCCTTTGGAAAGAGTTCAGATAAACAAATAAAACAACTTTCTCACATTTTGATAATCTGGCTGAGAAATAAGATAAAATTTTGTAGGCCTGAGTGCACATGTATACCCACAGTGAACATGTGAAAAGGAAGTCTGAGAAAGATCAGGCTTGGGCAGCTGCCTGCATTGTCCTGAGGCTGTGGGTATGCAGAGAGTTTCCACTACAGCTGGATAAAGACCACAGCATCTCTGGGCTGTTGTTACAATCTCGTGTGGATCTATAACTCTCTCAATATAATAGAGTACAGAACATAATACTTCTTGACCTAACAGCTCATGAAAGCCACTATCCATCTGCAGTCAACATGGCCATCACTGGTCAGACAATTTACTTTTGCAATGCTTTTTTTTTTCTTTTCCAAATGGCTTGATTTTCTTAATGTTAGACATTTTTTTCCAGAGATGAACTTTGCCAATAATCAAGTCAAGCAGAATGGATCAAGGCACCTATACTACCAGGGAAATGTGAGCATTTGCTGTTGAAGAGGTGTAGGGGGGATACTGTAAGGTGCAGGGGTTCTGCACCAAACTGGGTCCTCAGAGATGGGTATGATTCCTGAAACCAGGAGGCCTATAGAGCCATAGGACAAGTTCAGCATGATAGCTGGCACTGAGACACTTTTCCACTTGTGGATTTGTACATTTTGGGTAAACCTGTACCCAAACTGAGTTGAGATAGTTGCTTTTCTAAAGTCTGTGATGCAATGGAGAAGAAGGCAGGGTTTGTTGGGATCTGTGCTGAGCTGCAGGCTGGTTTGGAAACTCCTAAAGGCATAGTATGACCAACTTATGAGTCTGAGGATTAAGTGTGGGAAGGACAGAATGAATGCCTGTGGGCAACTGGGCATGGCTAAAGTGGTCTGCAGAGCTGGGCAGCCTATCTAGAGTTTATACTTCCTCTGACTTCCAGTGCCACTCTGGAGGTTGCCATCCTCACTCTGAAGGAAAAAGCAGTGTCCTGTGGGCACTTTGAACTGAGGGCTTGAGATAACAACCAAGACTGGCTACCATCCTTTGTTCTCAGAAGTCATCTGTCTGGGGCTTTATGGAGGTCCATGGAAGATGATGATGTTGTCTTGAGTACAGACTCCTTGGTTTCCAGGGGTCTGACATTCAAGTTGCAGGACAGTGAGACTTTCAGGCATTATGGCCAATCCCAAAGGAAAACTACTTAAGGAGGGAGGACTTACCTGTCCTCATGGTTTTAAGGGTTTCAGTCCATCATAGTTAGACATGATGGGGAAGAACATCTCTCATTATGACAGCCAAGAGTCAGGGGAAGATGACACACACATGCTTATTGGGATGATTTCTCATATTCCTACCCAAGAATCCATAAAAAGCTCACCTCCTGAGAAGCAACTTCCTGTGTGGGAACAGCTATGCCCATAGTACATGGAGCTGGTCAGCTGAGAAATCCATGCAACATATGAAGACAATCTAGGCAAAACAGAGTAACTCTAAGTCTCCTTAAACTAGCTGTTCCCACCCTTGTGAGTCTGTTCTTTCCCTCCAGACCCCAGGGACCGCCAGTCAACACAGCCCATGGGAGCAAGCAGAAGCCTGGCTTATAATCATGTTACTGTCACCCAAGCTATAAGGAGAGTTCTCTGCCAAGGTTTTCTTCTGTCCTTTGTTAAAATGGTTTCAGTGTTTAAGGTTCTTGATTGTTTATGAATGGAAAAGACTTAATTGCTGTCTATTGCCTGCTCAGACCCTAGTCCTTTCTGAATAGATTATGTGTTGTCGTTATCTATAGATCACATGTGTGTGGCTTTCATGCCCAGCCTTGTGCCCTCCTTTCTAGGCTCAGATGACACGAGCCTTGAGAAAAACATGGACACTTCCTAGGGCTTTAAGTGTACCCTTGTCTGCCAGGCAGTGGTGGCTCATGACTTTAATCCCAGCACTTGGGAGTCAGAGGCAGGCGGATTTCTGAGTTCAAGGCCAGCCTGGTCTACAGAGTAAGTTCCAGGACACCTGGGGCTATACAGAGAAACTAGGTCTTGAAAAAACAAAAACAAACAAACAAACAAACAAACAAACAAAAAGCAGTACCCTGGTCCTTATGGGTATGAGTGTCTGTCATTGGAAGGAGAAGGGGTATTCTTCTACTTCACAACAGCTCTTGAGGACAATTTTAATTTCCAAAGACCACTCAATCACAGACATAAATAAAAGTTAACCAAGAAAGTTCATTAGAACTTGACACTACTTCCATAGATTTCTGATTCAATAAGGTGGGTATAGCCAGGAAGCTCTCTGCCTATCAGCACCCATGGTCACAAGAGGCATTGAACATCAGCTATATGGAAAATACAGCTGTAGCTATAGAAAAGGTTGAGGTATAGGCATCTCTGATTCTTCATGGTTGGAGTGCTTCACACAACATCTGAGGGGGATTTTTAACAATTTACTTATTTAAAGCCATATTCAAACATAACTATTTGCCATAGGGATTGCAGTATTTAATTTTATAGAAAAACTTCAAAGATATTTATTGCAACAATAAAAGGCAGTCGTCCATTTAAGCATCACCCACATACCAATATTTACAACTCATATGAATTCCTAACCCTCTTTGAGACTCTGAAAATAAATCTACTCTGAGCTATAGAGAAGTCTATATGTATGGTAGAACAGACTAAACTTAGTGTATATGTATGAGAGATGCCAAGTGAGAAGAAGTGAGTTTGGGGAGATGGAGACTGAAAGATAACCACTGTAGCTACCTATAGAGAGATGATGGAAGTCAGTGAAAAGGAACTTATTGGGCAAGATCCTTCCTGAGTGATATAGACACTTAACACTCACTGTGGAGGAAGATACATTTTCTGTAGTGATGTAGCCACTGCCAAGGAGCCCATGCTCCTGTATGTAAATCCTTGCCCATGTTCATGTGAGCTACACTAATGGACCTTACTAAGTTATCAGAATTCAATAGGGAAAGACAGGCAGACAGGTAGCCAGCAGGCCTGGAAGTAGAGAGACTAGATGGGAAGAGGAAGAATACCAGAATGGGAGGGGAACAGGAGAGAGTGTGAATGGTGGAAGGAATATATTGTAATGTAGTAAAATGCTGTAATAAAAACAATTGCTATGCATAAGTAACCTAAGATAGCACTGATTTAAATTAGCACACACACACACACACACACACACACACACACACATATTTTGGGGTACCATGTGATGTCTCATGTGTAAATTGCATAATATTCAATTTAAGGAAGTATACTTTTTGTCATTTACATATCAATAAAGCTGAAAAATATACCCAAATATCTAAATAAACCTTGAAATAACAGTCCTGGGAATAGACCTGAGAAAGAGAGAGAGAGAGAGAGAGAGAGAGAGAGAGAGAGAGACAGAGAGACAGAGAGAGAGACAGAGACAGAGAGACAGAGAGAGAGAAAGAGAGACAGCGAGACAGAGAGAAACTAAGCACTATACAGAGATATTGTATGTGCATTTATGGGGACCACATCCATATGACCAAGATGGAGTCCATTAATGGACAAATTAAAAGAAAGTGTGGAATATATAGTACAATCTGGTTTTATTCAACTGTAAAAAAAAAGAATACCATTGTGTTTTTTTTTCAGAAAAATGTAATGAAATGGAGATTATGTTTAAAGTGTCTCAGAAAGGCAAATACCTTGTCTTCTCTCTTGTGTGAACCTGTAGTATATGAAAGGAGGTATGTGTTTGAGTGTGAGTAAATGTGTGTGAACTAATAATGTGTGAGTGTGAGAGAATGTGTGTGGGGTGAGTAATGTATGTGTGAGTATGTGTGAATGTGTAAGTGAATAGTGTGTGAGTAAATGTGTTTGAGTGTGTTTATGTGTATGTGAGCATGTGTGAGTGTGTATGTGTGTGTGTGTGTGTGTGTGTGTGTGTTAATGCATGTTTCTGTGATATATAAATAGAAGATGACATGTTTGGGATGAGTAAGGAGAGTAACAGTAGTGGGAATGACAGAGGGAGCAGGAGAGGCAATGGATACACACAATTTAAGGACACAACATAACTATGAATCCCATCACTTTGCACAATGAAAATATGCCTATAAAAACTTAGAAAAAGAAAGCAGAAATAATCTTAAAAACATAGAAGTGGATGGTGTGAAGCTAAAACCTGCTAACATTTGAAATATCAGAACCTTCTCTAGCCACTTAAAAGGTAGAATTGATTTGATCTATAAAGTGAGCAATTGTTAAGGATGAGGAAGTAGAGGCATGAAAATGGAGACAGGGCAAGGGTGGGAAAGCACAGCCTGGAAGTCAACCCTGTCTATGACTGGATTCACCAGCAGCGTGTTGGACATCTTACTGGGTAGACTGGTGTCTGCTGTTGTTATTTTTTCTTTCAATTCTCTTACTTCTGCAGGAGAATTGATTTCAGGCCATAGGACATACTCTGGCAATTAATGGAATCAGAATTATAGGAAGGATATTTCCATCTATTTTTCCTCAGTTCTATTAACTAAGTAAGTAAGAACTAAGTAAGTAATCAGTGCTGAGTTAGAGCTCCCTCATTTCAACATATTCTAGAATTCATTTGAATTCATTTGCCACCCACTGGCTTAGAGTTATTTGGACAGGTTAAATATTTGAGTTTGAATGGAGCAAACCAAATATTCAAAATACAACATTGCTCACTATATTTGGTATAATTAATATCCCATGGCTTCCATATAGGGATGCTATACTACCACTTTCAAGATGAATCTCTTCAACTGATAAATGCAATCAGCTTTGGCCTTATCTGGAATAGGTAGAGACAGTGTGACTGGGCTCCTTACTTGCTAAGTGTATGCATTGCTTTGACTTCCTTTCTGGGAAGTGAGAAATAAGAGGCACAAGGGTCATGGGAGGATGGGCAATGAGCAAGTAGAAGCCTTCAGAACAATGACAGATGGCAGTGTCATAGTTTCTCACTGTTGCTAACCTAGCTAGCATTTTCTTAGTTCAGTCTTTCGTTCTACCAGCAAATGTGAATGTCATAATATGTACTTTCTTAACAAGCCCTTGTAGGCCATGATTTCTCTGCATATAAAGATAAGATGCCAGGTCCAGCATGGCCACAGAAGGGACTGTGTGACATGGTTCCTGATCCTTGAACAGAGCCAGCAGGGCATGGGGATAGTTGCTGTAGGAGTAAGGCTTGTTTGTATAATAATGTATGTGTTTTACTCTATGTTCTTCTTTTGGGGAATGTTCTCCCCGCTAAGGCTAAAGACTCCATGAAAATCCAAAATAGCACAATTCTAGGAATCATGTATGTGTCCTATGTTCCTCAGCAAAAATGGTTGCTGTGACCTTCAGAACACCCTTTAAGGCTGTGGGAAACAACTCTGAAAACATAAGTTCAAGAATATATAAATCAATGTAAGAACTGTTCTTTACAAGATTTCTCAACTATTCAAAATATAAGGATGCAATATGAATTGTATGAGGGGCTTCATGGAACTGAAAGAGCAGAGGTGACTACAGTAATGAACCAGCCTTGTCAGAAAGATATTAAGGAAGGAGATAAAGAGATTTAGGGATTGGCAATCTTGGGGCAAGTTTTCCCCCAGCTAAGTTTATTGTTTGTGTTTGCAGTTGAACAAGGAATAATTTGGGCTTTTAGTCTGGGATGAGCTACAATACAGCAATGGAGGGCACATTTGTAATCCATACCTTGTGGCTGGAAAACATAGGCTTTTGATCTGTATCTTAAGGAATAGTGGCCATGAAAAGCTTAGGCCTAGGCATGGCAGTATGCACCTTTAATCCCAAGAAACAAAGGCAAGCAGATTTCTGAGTTCAGGGCCAGCCTGGCACAAAGCAGCTCCTCTAGTTGAAGAGGGACTGAGGTCAAGACATGGTCATATACCCCTTTAATCTCAGCATTCAGGAGACAGAGCCCATGCAAATCTCTGAGTCCAAGATCTCTCTACAGAGCAAGTTCCAGGACAACCAAGCTTAGGCAATAAAGGATTTGAAAAACAGAAGAATAGTGATGATGTAATAGAACAATGGAGTTCTGCTCCAGCAAGCAGCAGAACTCAGCAGCTTTGGCTATGTGGCTTTGTCTTTAGAGTTAAGGGCTAAGGTCATAAAATGCTGATTTGTGGGATAATTAAAAGGGAAACTGTTGTAAGTGATCAAATTTATATTCAATTCTTTAGAAATTAACATATGCAAAATAAAAGATTGGGCTTTGGTCTACAAGAGAGAGCTATCTGGAGCAGAGAACTATCTGGAGCAGAACACAGAACTGCCAGCTTGCATACATCACTGACTCTGAGTTGTCCATCTGCCACTCCCAAAGACCCCTTCCTCAGGACCCTTTCCCAAGTTAAGGCATGTCTTTGGGAAGAAATTATATCTGCCCCTAAGGAACTCAGAACTGAAAATTGGGAAGATACAGAAACAATCCCTGCCTAGGAAAGGACTTCGTAAAAATTAAGACCAGCTCAATAAAGACTTGTAGATTAGATGAGGAGGTGGCTCACAGTCCAGATAGGTTGGAGAGAGAAAGGGGGACAGAGGAAAGGGGAATAGAGTGAGTATAGAAGCTAGCTCACAGGTAGGGGTAGTCTCAAGATAGGTTTTGGGCCAGCAAAGAAAAGTGAAGATGTGTCTGGTGAAACTTCAGCTTCATCCATATCCATGTCTCAAAAGCCAAGTCATTTAGTTCAGGGACAGATTAACAAGTAGAAAAAGGCCATTCCAGAGGACTGAATAGGCTTGAAGCCTCAGGACTATAAGATGATATGGTGGTGAAGGTGGCAGGGCTTGGAAGGAGATAGTCATAAAGTACAATATAAAAATTTAGTTCCTATCAGTATAGAGATGACTGTCTATGGAGAGTGATTGGCATAAATACAGCTAGAAGAGTAGCCTTCCCTTTCCAGGATGTGCCACCCAGTGGTTTTTACATTCTATATGAACATCCAGAGCAAAGAATAGACAGAAACAATGGAATAGGAGAAGGCTGAACAGGGGTCCTCAGAGGTGTCTTTAAACTTCAGTTGTTGACAATAAGGTCCTGCAGGCCTCACTTGTCAATAAGAGAATTTAGAATAGGTTGTAGGAGGTAGTCTGGGAATGGTAGCAAGCCTGTGTTACTAATCTTGATGTTTTCCTCTGCAGACATGTGGTATTTTGTCTTCACTTGATAATAGACTTATGCTAGCCATGTCAGACAGTAACTACACTGCTACTGCTGGGCCTCACAATCTCTGCCTCTCTCCATTACTGAATTCCTCCATATTTTCTCCTTGTTGAAAAAAAAAATGGGTTCTACATTATAGTCTTTGCAAAACAACTTGAAATATGCTTGCTGTTATGTTCTCTGGAATACAGAGAACCCACACCACTTCCCATCATGTGTGTTGTCTGAGTAGCTGAAAATTTTATTACAGATCAAGATGCCCAAAGCTCTGGGTAGTGCTTTAGACAGAAGGTGACACAGCCACTGTTGACAAGGCTCCAGGAGAAGAGAAGAAGAGCTTTGCAGAATTGGTATGATATGATATAGTGTGTGTGTGTGTGTGTGTGTGTGTGTGTGTGTGTGTGTGTGTGTGT
>JADRCD010236749.1:0-31948 GCA_019843815.1 Montemys delectorum
GCCCTGCTTGAGTTCCAGTCCTGACTTCCTCTGGTGATCAACAGCAATGTGGAAGTAAGCTGAATAAACCCTTTCCTCCCCAACTTGCTTCTTGGTCATGATGTTTGTGCAGGAATAGAAACCCTGACTAGGACACTGAGCCTGAAGGCCAGCATGCATTTTGGTATATTAACGGGACCAAAGATAGCCATTTGTCCCTTCTGACAGTGTTGAGGACACAACTCCTTTGGTAGAAGGGAATGGGGCCCCAGAATGAAGGCCAGTACAGTTTCCTTTGGACCTGACACAAGCAACTGCTACATATTGTAAGCCTGGTCCAAAGGACTGCTCTGTGTCCTGTGGCAGTCTTTCAGAGCTGCAAGGTCCTGGAATAGATAGTCCGGGGTTGGCAGTCCTTCAGCCAGTTCCTTAGGGTACCAAGCTGTTGAGGAAGTCTGCTGTAGTTCAGCACTAAGCCAACGTGTGCAGCACACACTTTCTTTCCTGTCTTTACCCCTGAGCTTATGCTGCTGCTGTTGGGTGCCAAGGTAGACTTTGGGGATCATACTCAAGTTAGACACATCCACTTGCTTGGAGCAAC
The DNA here is from genome assembly GCA_019843815.1 of Montemys delectorum. Taxonomy (NCBI): domain Eukaryota; kingdom Metazoa; phylum Chordata; class Mammalia; order Rodentia; family Muridae; genus Montemys; species Montemys delectorum. Next base: position 581 of record JADRCD010236749.1, read on the forward strand.
TGTGTGTCTGGGGAGCAGAACAGGGATGCAGACACATGAAATACAGTGGAGGAGTGAAGCATATGTGGAGGGCAGGACCATACCGCTAATAGAGCATCTTGGGGGTTTCCTGCAGGAGTAGGTTATGGGGTGTGAGTTCTTGCCATCTCTAGCGTGCAGTGATCTTACAGGGGAAGTGTAAAAGGTCTGTAGGCATTTGCTGCTCGATGGTGTGTGCCAAACCTGGAGATGAAGCAGGAACAAGTTCACCTTGAGAGGAGGTCTGGGTGGTACACTCAGTGTTGGGAGGGGCAGGCTCCATGGAGGCCTCTGCCCGTCCTGGTCTCATCTTCAATGAAATCTTTTTGTGGAAGCTGTTAAGAAGCAGGGCTCACCTGTCTTTCCCTTAGCACAAGAGAGACAGGGAGGTGTGAAAAAGCCAGAGGGAAGAGGGAAGGGATGATGCATATTCAGCAGGTTAGAATTGTTGCGGAGCTGGGAAGTTTCCTAAACTGCTGTATTAGCAGGGTGGAACAAATTGGTGGCAGAGTCCCAGAATATAATCCCTTATCAGTCTGCTGTTCTGACAACTGTTCTGGGCCTTTCGTCAATGTGGCTGATAATATTTGACTCTGTAGGTCATTCTGAGATTTAATTAGTTCTAGGGCAATTTAGAATAGGTGCTTTAGAACATTAGTGCAGTGCAATAATTCAGGAATGCACATAAACTAATGTCTACAAACTGTGGCGCACTGGTCAGGAAGACATGCACATGCAGAGCATTCTGTGACTTTCTGTGAGGAGTTAAGCAAAATGTGACTTCACATCCTACCCTTTGTGTGTGGGAAACTGGGGACAAAGAGCACAGTGGCAGGGGAGTGGTGGTGAGCAAAGAGCTGGAAGACATCAGCACAAAAGGAGCACGCTGAAGAGGTGCTGCAGCTTAGCATCTTTCTCTGTCACTTCCCACCTCACTGTGACAGGGCTCCTTATGGAACTGAAGGTAACAAAGGATGTGCTTTCAGTCTGAAAGGTTCCGTCTGTTATGGTGTCATGGCGAGCTGCTGGCTCACATCTGGGTGGATCAGGATGCTAAGTGATCAGAGCTGCTGCTCAGCCTCTCTCCTTTTCTCATTTATATTCAGTCCATATCCCCAACCAGTAAGGCAGATGGGCTGACATTCAGGGTGTGTCTTCTTCCTGACTTAATCCTCTTTAGGAACCCAGACACACACACACACACACACACACACACACACACACACACACACACACACAGAAAGAGAGAGAGAGAAAGAGATATTTCCTATATGAAATCCAGGGTCCCCAGTTAGTGCCAACAAGAAATTTGGGACAATTACTCTTGTTCAAGAGACTGCCTCATTGACTTCCTTTCCCTCAGTATATAGGTTAGGTGCCTGATGAGGAATGGCTGAAGGGCTGACAAGCTAATGACTGTCTGCTTCTCTGTCTGTCTGTCTGTCTGTCTGTCTGTCTGTCTTTATGGTTATGAATGTTCACATACCTGCAAGTATGTATGTGAACCATGTGCATGCAGTGCCCACAGAAGCCACAAGGCATGTCCCAGTATGTGAGTTACTACAGCTACATTTGTGCAAGCATAGGAGGACACGCAGCAGATTTGAAAGTGAGTGTGTGGGTGTATGCATCCTTTATAGGTAAGGGGTAGGTGGAATGGGAGCTTTTGAACCACTGCTATGACCTAGAATCATCAAGGACCTGCTGTCTGTATCTCTGGTACTTGATGACTAAATGATGTTCACAAAGCAGCAGAGGTCCTTACCATATAGTTCTCAGAGTATTGGACAACTACTGCAAAAAAAGTCTGCAACACTTCGGGCACATGCTATCGACAGTGGATAGAACATGCTGGAGGTCTGGAAGGGTGCACGTGCCCTGCAGTTGAAGATCCAGTTCTGAAGTGTGGAGATGGAAGTGATACCTGAAGGCTTGAGGAGGTATGAGGAGCATGGGAGAGGGACATAGGATCAGTTTGGTTACAGAGGAATCAGCAACCACACAGTAGGCACAAAGATCCCATGTAGGACTCTGAACTATCTGATTCAGTGGCCAAGATTGATAGAAGGGAACCCACTTTAAAGATGCTGCTGGAGGAATATGGGAGGCTGGCTATGTTGTTCTGAGCTTGAGAGCTTGAGCTGATGGGGCAAACCTGCCAATCTCACACACCCAGGGTGATAAACAGGTTTGGTAGAGAAGATAAGTTAATTTTGGTAGAGCATCAAGTTTGCTTGACCGAACGCGTACAAAAGAGTGCCACACGTCAAGAGTGTTGAGTCAGCATGCTAGGACTTAATGGCCTTAGTTGCTTTGGGTGTGAAAAGATGGTCCAGGGAAGTGGTGGAAGCCAAAGAACTGGATATCTAGGGCAGCTTCTTGAGGACCTGGGATCCACCAGAGGCGTGTAGCAGTAATGCTTGCCTTTATGGAGAAGTAAATAGGAGCAGTGCAGAATGGAGCTGGAGACTCAGAGAAATAAGGCTGGTATAGAGGAGCTACTGGGGTCATGCCACCCAAAGTGCTACCCTAATAGGCAAAGGGTTAGGGTTGGGAGGTCTTAGAGCTCCATGGGTTGTGTTGTGGAATATTCACGAGAGGCGAGTACCTGGACACAGTGGGTTTAAACTAGGAGAATACCTTATTGTCCTGGCCAGTGACTACGCTGGGTGTTTTAGACCCCAGTGTAGCACTACGCCTTTCTTAGGGTGAGCACAAAACACATGTTCCGAACTATATACTTCAGCTAACAAGAACAGTTAGCCAGAAGCAGAGCTATAGAGGTCAACAGACAAGGTTAGTGCATTTAGAGACTTTTCCAGAATTGAGGACTTTGATGGATAAAGTTTTTTGTTTTCATTTTGGCAGGTGATGCTATCTACATGCTGAGTTTTATGGCTTCAGTGGAACTTCCATCATGGAGTCAATTGTGCTAAGGTCTGGGTCCTTGTTACAGCTCGGGGCTCAGAAGAAATTATTCAGTGATCAATTGGGAGCAAGGGACTCTGGGAATAAAGGTTCAACCTACTCTGTTTTTGCTTTCTCTTCTTGCTGGTGCGTCCAGTGGCCAGACACAGTTCAAAGCCAGAGGGCTCTGGGGTCTGTTGTGTGATCCCAGTGGTGCAACCCTGGGGATGGGAATTGTATAAAGAAAAACCAAGGGTAGCCAAGAGAGACCGGTGGGACTGTTAGGGAGTCCCAGGGTCCATGTGTCCTTTTCTCCTTATCTACCCTTAAAATGATAAGTCAGACTTTGCTTCTTTGCAATGGCTTCCTCTAGAATTCTGTTGGAACACATCACTGCATGCAAGGGTGTTAGGGCCGTGCTGCAGGGGAAGGGCTGGAGCGCAGTGTGCCAGCATCTAGTAACATCTGCCTCCCTTTCTAAGGTTGACTTTCTCCTGTGCAGTGTCATCACTTTTTAAAATGCTTTCATTTCCAAAGGAAATGAAATATAGAGAATTATGTTAATTTGCTAGGGCTGAAGAGCGACTTTGCACAGATGTCAAGAACTTAAGTGTTATAGTTGTCAGAAACTTGGGAAAACGCAAGGCTAGGTAGCAGGGTGAGACAGGTACGCACAGCCCATCTCTACCCTTTTCCCACTCTCAGAGCTGGCCCATGGGGTCATAGCTATCACTAATACAAAGCAAATTAAATCAAAGTAAATTAAATGGGAATTTAAATCCCATTAAATTCCAAATGAGATTCCTTGCAAAGCCCTCAGTGGGTGCCCAAAACCTTCCTTGCATGGTGCTGAGCTCTGCACACGCTGTAGTTCTATGCTTGTGTTTTAGAAAATGGTGGGAAGGAGTTCCTTGGTGGGCTGGCCAAGGTGTTCCCCCTGAGGAATAGGCTATGCCACAGGCCTAATATAAAGGAGGTTTATTGGCAGGAAGGGAAGGGGGCCTGAAGAAGGGGTGGAGGCAGAGAAAGTGGGACAGAGAAGACAGAAAGAGAGAGAAGAGAAGAAGAAAGAGAGAAAGGGAAGAGGCCAGCCCGGTATGGTGTTCTTATAAGCCTGGCTCCTGGCTTATACCTGGTGGCTAGAGACACAAGCTGTTGCTAGGTAATTGTTGGGCAGAGCCTAAAGGAATTGCTAACAATACTGACCACCTTTATGATGATGTGTTTTCCTGAATACATATGGCTATAAGTGTTCATTTAGAAATCTGGCACAGGAAGATTAATAATGATCACTACTAATAAACCGATCATGATCATGATAATATTGCAATAAAAGTGGCCTAAAATTCTTAATTGTTTGCTTCTAGAATTTTCAGACTATGTCTGACCATGCATAGTTGAAACCAGTCGAGGTTGGGGGTGACTGAGTTCCCACCCAGACCTGAGCTGGACTTGCAATGCAGCAGACATGTCTGTCATGAGAACTTCTCATGTGTGCTTGCTTCACCCTGTGACAAGGCACTGTGAGTGTTTTCTCATGAGTTTCCCAGTGACTCATTCTGCACATGCTGCTTTTAGATGTAGAGAGTTCTAAATGGCTACAGTGAAAAGGCAGGACAGACTCTCAGCTGTGATGTCCTTGACATAGTACCTGGTGATCTCTGCCGTGCCTTCTCAAAGCTGACTTTTAAATCTAGTGACATTTGGCCAAGTACGTGGTGCATCCCAGTCCAGCAGTTTTGACACTGTTACTAGAGCCCTTCAAAAGTACTCAGAGGAAATAGCTGCAGAGACCAAGGACAGGCATGTGAGACAGTGAGAGGGTGGTGGTGGCACCACCCCCTTCTTTCCACCTTAGTTGGCATGTCTGAATTGATTGATGGCACTGAAATTGCCTGAACAGGTTACTTTAAAAATTGTTTGAACATCACCATCTCAGTGTTTTGACAAACAAAGCTGGAGTCACATAGTACTGAAGTATGATACAGTACTTGATGGACAAGGGGACTTTGGCTAAGGACCTTATTCTTTGAAAGCACAGATTTTTAAAGCCTTACAGGGGTAAAAAGATGTAGGAAATGCTTGGCTAGAAAGGCACAAGCATGTGTGTAGGAAAAGTTAGGAGTTCTGGTCACAATTCTTGGCAGGGCTTTGCCTACAGGGACCAAGGCAACGATACAGCAATGTGGTTTCTTTCTCTCCTGATACTGACTATGGGAACTGCAGGTGCCAGAGACCTTTGCTGAGTGTTTTGTGTGAACGTTACAGCTGCTGATGGGGTTGATATTGCCTTCCTCCTCTTCCTGATGACACAGCTCATCAGTTGCGACCAAGAAAAGGTTGTAGGGGTTTGACATGCCCTAGCTTGTCCTAAATCTTAAGTATCTCAGATGGATTTCTACTACTGATCACCTAAAATATATGTTCTGTTATCTTTTGAATAGGAATCTTTTCTAGAACTTGTTGAAAAATAATGCTACCTTAGGATTAACTGTATGGGCTAATATGTTTTTATTAGGTCATTATGATAAAATCCTTGTGATAACTGACTTATAAAGAAGAAAGGCCTCAGAAGTTTTAGTCTATGGTCATTTGACCTACTGTTCTTAGGTGAGACTACTCGGTGGGAGGAGCACGTGGTAGAACAAAGCTTTTTAACTCATAGAGCCAGAAGCAGAGACTCAGAATAGTCTGGGGCTCATCCACTGACCAGAGTTCTCACTAGACCTCTCTCCTCGTAGAGGTATCTCCACCTCCACAGTGCCACAGGCTGCAGACTAAACTTTTCGCATAGTGACCTTTAGAAGTACTCCAGCTTCAACCAGCATTGTGTAACTATACATGCATCTGCTGAAGAGCATCCCACAACCCAGATGCCTTTGCTCTCTTTATTTTTGGAACTTGGGTGTGTTTCTTTAATGGCATCAGCTTGGGGCTGATGCGGCTCAGTGGTTGAGAGCAGTAGCTGTTCTTCCAGAGGACCCAGGTCCTCTTCCCCACACCTACATGGGGAACGCACAACCATCTGTAACTCACATACTGGGACATGCCTTGTGGCTTCTGTGGGCACTGCATGCACATGGTTCATATACATACTTGCAAGTATGTGAACATTCATAACCATAAAGATAGACAGACAGACAGACAGACAGACAGACAGACAGACAGACAGATAGACAGAGAAGCAGACAGTCATTAGCTTGTCAGCCCTTCAGCCATTCCTCATCAGGCACCTAACCTGTATACTGAGGGGAAGGAAGTCAATGAGGCATTCTCTTGAACAAGAGTAATTGTCTCAAATATCTTGTTGGCACTAACTGGGGACCCTGGATTTCACCTGGGGATTCCCTCATTCTGCCCTGTGCCTTGCTATCTCAGGAAGGGGGTGATTTTAGGATTCAGTCTTCCTCTGTGCTGGGAAATAAACACTTGTCTGCTGAACAGAGAATTGCCTCTTCATAACAAGGAAATGGCTGCCCAGCCAGAAGAATTGGGAATACCCTAGACAGCCTTAATGGTATTGAAGAGTGCCTGGCCCTGGCACTGCATCTGTTGCTCTAGGAGCCAGCTGTGCAATTGAGTGCATGGCAGGCTTTTGCCCAGGCTCAAGTGGGGCTGCTCATCTGCATAAAGTGATTGGGAGCAAATAGCCTCTTGCTGTTTGTGGAGACTCAGCTAAAGGCATAGAGAGCACATGCCAGTTTTTATTCTGGCCAAATTAGCCTTAAGCACAGATGGCCTGGGCCTGTTTGAGTGAGCTGGGCTTGGGAGGGGGCTGCTTAGCAGCTGCAGTATATGAACTGCCTGTAAGCTGGCCAGCTTTCAAGAGACAGCAGTGATAGTGGTGGCAATCATGGCCCAATGCTTTGGTTTTCAAGCTGTGGGTCATGATTGTCTTGGGGTCACATATCAAGTCTTTACATTATGATTGATAACAGTAGAAACATTACACTTATGAAGTAGTAACAGTAATTTTATGTTTGGCTGCCACCACAACATGAGGAACTGTATGAAAAGGTCACAGCATTAGAATAGTTGAGACCCACTGTTCCAGTTTATCAACTTAGGCCCCTCTGTTGTGTTTGGGACATATTCTGTTAGATCTCTATTATATAGGCTTTGCTATCTGACCACATTCTTGTCCCATTCTGGAACTCATGCGGTTGACTCCTTTCCATGTACTTTGTCTAACTGTTGGCTTTGTACAGTTTCAGAGGCAAGAGAGGCAGTGGGATATGCTTGCCTTGCAGTTGAATAGACTTACACATGATGCTGGTCTGTCACTTCAGGGAGAGTCTGACCTATGTCATTCTTCCCCCTCCCTGCACCTTGTTTTTTTTTTTTTTTTTAATGTGTCTAAGGAATTGGGAGTAGTCCTGAGGGGAAGAGGGGACAGACAATGGCAGGTCCAGTGAGCTGCATGACTGGAGTCTAGTCATTGTGACTCATGGTTTCTTCTGAGCTACCAGAGGATGGGCAACAGGCCTGGCCATTTTCCAGGTCTCTAGTACCCCATGTAGGGCCAGATACCTGGGACCCTTCCTTGTTAATTGCTTAAGGAATAAGTGAGTTTGCTCATCTGAGATTTGTAGCCCTTTCTATCTTTTTCCACCTTGTTGAGTATCTCTTTCTATTTTGTTTCATATTGGGCACTGTAGAAGTTGCTCAGTGGAATGGCCTGAACCCTGGCTTCTGTTTTACTTGGAAGACAAATGAGAAAGGGGTTTAACTAATGATGGGCCTAGTCTCAGTAACTTTTCTGACCAGTAGTAGGAAAGTTGGTGTGAGATATGTTTACTACATCAGAACCCAGAGCACAGCCCACACTTAGAAAATGCAAAGTTACATTGCCTACCAAGTCCTGCACTTTACTGGCTCAGGTGGATTATGACTTCCACTGGGTGACTGACTTATTTCTTGTGTTCATATCCAATGTGAGTCTTTCCCTGCCATGGAAGATCCTGACTGGAGACACAGTGTGGTGTTTGCCTACTGACTTTCCTCCACTGTTAGCAGACTGTTGGATATGTATGTTGGCCCATTGGCAGTGTGCACACAGTAGGACTAAATCTAACACAGTTTCCAAAGAAGCAGATCCATTACAGAGCTATTGAATTTTCCAAAGAAAATGAAGCTACAGAGAATATAGGCATCGGCAGGGGTGGGTGTGGGTGAGAAAGTAGAAAAGCTCCTAAAGTCAGAGGAAGCAAGAGACTGTGTTAAACATTCCAGAGAAAGGCCTTGAAGCATGCTAGCTGTAAGTTGGAAGTGCCACACCCTTAAAGAAGTACCTACTCTCATGACTGTCAGCCAGTCAGGACGTGTTTCAGTGGGGTAAAGGCAACTGTGTTTGAAAAACACAGAGATAGGTCAAGTAAGGGTGCTGGAAAATTCATGAACAACTAGGTCAGGAGATGTATTGGTTATTTTTCTCATGGCTGTGACTAAACACCTGACAGAAGCAGCTTGCAGGACAAGAGGTTCATTTTGGCTCAGTGTTTTGGAGCACAGAATAAACACATTACAGCAGGAAAGGCATGGTGGTTCTGTCTGTTGTGATGGGCCTGTGAGGATGAGGAGGCAGAGAATGCAGGCAGGAGTCCCTCAGAGCCTTCCCACAGAGATCTACTTCAACTAGATAGGCCAAGGTCCTGCTTCTTGCTTAGCTTCTCCAGACAGCACCACCTGCTGGACACCAATTGCTCAAACTCATCTTAAACCCATCCATAACAAGTGGAAAAAGGATCCATTGTCCAGAGAGAGCAAATAAAACTTGTCCGTCACCCCCAAATAAAACTTGTTTTCAAAATGTCTTCTCTCTTCCTCTTGACTTTCCACAAAGAAGAACCAAGCTCTGGGATTGTAAACAGCTGTGCTCGAAGCTGAGCTGGGTGCAGGGCTGCAAACAGCAGGCATGTAGGGCAGGTGGTAGAGGACCAGGCATTCCCACACACTTGGGGCTGTGTGTCTGGCAACATCCAGCTCTTCAGGTCAACGCTTGTGAACTCCTTTAGCCTCCAAAGACTCTCGTCTTATCCAGAATTCTTCACTACTCTCTATGTGCCCCACTTTGGAGCAAGCTTGCTGAGCAAGAACCCATGATGCTTAGGGTACTGCCTGGCCCATGGTGTCCAAAACCACAGGAAAAACCTAGTGTTAAGATTCTGTAGTCTTTTAGGCACAAGGTGTGGCTACTTTAAGCTGTTAGTCTGCATCCTAAGAGGCCATCCAGGACTGGAGACTGAAGGGACTCAAGAGTGTTCACTGGGGGTAGTCCTGGAGGCTTCTTAGCTGTGTTCTTTTGTAAGTAGCTGTTGTTGCTAGCCATTGATCTGGATGTGATTCCAGGAAGCAAGAGTTGGAGCTGGGCTAGAGAGACCTACCAAGAGGAGTGTTGTAGAGCATCATTCTCAGAGCATAATGGCCATTATCTTATCTTCATCATACCGGCTCTAACTGCTCAGAAGAGACCTCGAACTCAGGTCTGTTGACCTTTGACGTTTCCTCCTAGAAGGGACTGGGCTGGGAGAGTCATTGGATCCTTACCTGAGGTTCCAGCCACTTTTGCCTGCTCTTCCTCGTCACTTGCACATAATTCTGCCATAATTGCGTGTGGACACAGAGGTACTAGAGTCCGTAGAATGTGAAGCATTGACTGAGGGCGAACTCCCTCTATGCAGTTGTCATCCATGCAGAAGTAAGTGCGAGTTTTCAGTGGTGTGGCTGCTTTGGTTGGTGATACCCACAAACTAGTTAACAGCTCCTGAATGACCCCTCACAAATGAATTGCTTCTTGAAGTTTGCTTTTGGTAGACTTGTGCTTTTATTTGTTGTTGTTAGCCTTCTTGTAATGTCAGGGTAGGTGCTTGTTCTGTCTCCCTAGAGAAGGGTTTGTCATGGACACTGCCCTAGGTGTGGGAGTTGGACTCGCAGAGTGCAGCCACACGACTCCAGCAGTAGCAGCCTGTGACAGTGGTTCAGAATGACTCTGTGCTGGCTCCACCTCAGTGACTGCTTAAGTTGGGTGCAGGCCATTTGTATTTGGCCAGGGACTCAGGAGTGTCACTGCTAGAGGATATGTCAGAGTGGTGGCCACCCAGGAACACTGAAAAGTGTATGATTCTCTTTTGCTCTGACTTTTAGGTTTTCTTCCAATTAATTTTGTGGGTCAGCATTTATAAGCTTGTGGATTGCATTGTGACATTTTCATACATGCACACACACACACACACACACACACACACACACACACACACACACACTCTGTAGCTTGGTCATATTTATTTCTCCGCTTCTCTCTATTCCCTTCCTTTCTTCAAATAGTCTGCCTTCCACTTTCATGCCATATGTGTGTGTGTATGTATGTGTGTATATATATACAAATATATACATATATATATTTTCTCCATCTATGAGAGAGAAAAGAAGAAATATATTATCTCTATCTTCCTCTCTCCCATTCTCTTATTCCTGCCCCCCCATCCTTCCCCCATGGCCTCCTTCTACTTTCATGTCCCCTCTCTATATTCACACATACATACATGCACATAAATGCTCATACAGTATAAACATGTATACACACACACCCACAAACATGAGAGAAAATATGTACTATTTCTGAGTCTGGTTTATCTCATTTAGCATGATGGTCTCCAGTTCCATCCATTTTTCTACAAGTATCATTATTTCATCCTCCTTTATGGCAACCCTTATTTTATTACTCTGCCCTCTCCTTTACTTTCCCCTCCTCTCAACATCATCACACCAGGGTCTAAGATTTCAGTGCATGAGTCTTTGGGGGAACAGCCACCCTCAGAATGTAGTCTTTCTTTGAATCATGGAAGATGTGTAGGTCCAGGGCCTAAATGCAGTGTGATTGTTCAGTCAGTTTGTGGCCCATGTTGTTGGAGCCATGAGTGGGAGAAGATATGCATGTGAGGGTGATCCTTGGGAGTCAAGGCCCTGGCCTCAGTGGGTAGTGTGACAGATGGTTTGTGGGAATTTTGTAGACTTTCATACTGTCTCCTAATGGAGACAGCAGGGTAGGCATTAAAGGGTCCATGAATGAGAGTAACTTGATTAGATTTGGATTCTAGAATGGTTCATCCAGGATCTAAGGAAGAGAGTAGTGTAAAGAACTTACCAGAGACACCAGTTAAAAACAAGTTTAGATAAGAACAGAACTCTCCATAGAACAAGCTGTCTGGGGCCTGTAGTCCAGGCTGTCTGAGTGACAATGCTGTGGGACCTGTCTTTTTCTTTATGAGCATTATGAACAAGCTTTGCCTTAGTTTCTCTTAGTGGCTAGTGCTTCAGTTCAACAAGTTAAAATGGTTAAATCTGTGAGCAATATTTTGCTTATTAAGAAAAAAAAAAAGTGCTTTCAGAAACTCCTGCAAGCCCTCTCTTAGCCCTGAGTGGCCGAGCCTGGGTCCTCTTCAGGTGCTGCAGTATGTTCTCAGTTCCTACAAAGGTTGGTGGCATTCCTGCAGAAGGTGGAATTGGGGTGTGTGTGGCCGTGGGACCCTTTGAGCGGAGGCATGGCTAGCAGAGGAGACACTGGTTGATGGTGACCTTTGATGGTTACAGCTTCTGGTCAGACCTCTTTGCTTCCTGACTGTCACAGTCATTTGACCAGACACCTTACACTCCTATTGCCATTTCCTGGAACTAGCTCTGTCACCACCTGCTTTGGTGGGCTACTCCCTCTGAACAGTTGGCTAAAGCAAACTTCATACCACTTAAGCTGCTTCCGTCAGTCATTTTACTGCTATGATGGGGAAAATAACCAACTCAGGTGCATACCAACAGCCTGATCACACTACAGCCAGAAGGAGGGAGTCTGAGTAGCTGCAGTAGTTAAGGGATGCTTTTATAGTCTCTACTGGGGCCAACATGGGTCCCTCCAGTGTTTCTTAACCTGATGTGGCTTCCAAGCCTTCACCCACTGCCAGCCACCAACTGTTCACACTCATTTCTGCAGTGTGTACACCTGGTGCCTACAGTAGAGCTTGCCGACGGATGCTCATCCCCTGCAGTGGCTGGGACCTCTTCTTCATTCCTCCTTACCCTGGTTGACAGTGTGTACCCTTGTTTGCTTGTTGTGGATTTATATTGTTAACTAGGCTAAGCTTATGGTAAACTCAGATTCTCAGGTCCTTTTTTTATGTCAACATAGCTATTCTTGGCATATCACCCACATATTGAATCATATCCCATGGTGAATTCTGTTATAGAGTGAGACATCATTTTATAAGCAAAAAAAAAAAAAAAAAATCCACTAAATGTTGTTCTACCTTTTATAGTATCCAAAATATCCTGCTGTAGTATTTATGTGTGCACATCACCCAATATTTAGGCGACAAAAAGACTTCTGTGACTCAGACAATTTGTAGGCTTTTGGAAATGTTTTTGTAATAGCCACTAAAAAAAAAATCAAACAAGGCAAAAATTGCTTCAAGGTATGTTGCATAGCAAACTTCCCAACACAGAGGCTCTGCCAGCAACCTTGGAGACCAGGTGCTGTACCCATCCTGTCATGTTCAGGGTCTGAAGGTGTTAGTGTAGTGTTGCTCCTTGACCTTGGGCCTTGGAGAGCAGCATTCGATGCTGATTCATGATGCCTCCTATCATCTTTCTCTTTTGTTTGATGTTGATATATTTAATACCAATGCTGTTCTGTTAAAGACTAACCCAGACTGTTTCCTGCAGGTCTGGAGATGATCCAGGAGCCTGGCAAGTACTGTTGGTTTGTGGAACACACTGTGAATGCTTGGTTTGACCATTCTATTTCCTTAGCTTCACCTCAGCCAGCATGGCAGCTAGGTTATCTGTTACACATTTACTGGTGCATCGTGTTGGGCTGGTTGGAGCTGACTTGAGATGTAGGAAGCACTGAAAATTGGTTTCTGCCTGTCTCCCTTTGCCCGTCTCCCTGCCCCACTCCACTGCCTCAGTCTTGTTTCCTGGTTTCAATCTCACCTCCCTGATAACCCATATACTCCTGCACTTTCCAAAACCCACCTTCCTGGCTGCCTGTATGCTCACCTGGGCTGCATCTGTTGTCTGTCCACTACACACGTCTCATGGAGAGGCGTGTGGAATCACTCCTAGTGTTCTCTTTAGACGTTTTGAAGATCTGGGCCTCAGGTGAGTCATTTCAGACATGGTGATCTAGTAAAGCTCTCTGTTCCCTCATTCTGCCTGCTTTATCTCATTTGGGACTGTCCAGGTGTTTGCATTCTAGAGTGCGCCTTTGTCCTTCGATGACAGGTGAAGGCTTGTCTTACTCCTTAGGCTAATGCCAAGGTTGGGCCTGCCATGGCTGCTTGCTGTACTTCTGTAACTGATGCATTTGTTCTGCAGTGCATTTGAATGGTTTGAGTCCATTTATTGCATTCTCCACAACGTGGCATACATATAAAGCTTTGAGCCAGCTCAGCTATTCCTTGGATTAGATGGCTTCAGTCACTCACCATTACCTTCAAAAGATGCATATGAGAGCCAACAGATCCCATGATACCCTAAATGTGTTTTGCTTGGTTTCTCAACTGTCATTCGAAAGGTAAAGTAGCAACTAGCTTTGAAAAAAACAACAGCTCCTGTAAAAACGTGGACATACTGTCATTTTTTGGAGTCATCAAAAGATGTAACAGTCAGTCCACATCCTAAGAGTCCCCAGCAGGGCCTGGCCAGGCAATTTCTGTCTTCTCTAATGCAGGTTGACTGGGCTTAGTGTCCTTACCAGAAGGAGGTCATGGCTCTTCTCAGCATTCATGCTCTTCCCATATTTAGTCTTGACATCTGTTTTGGTTACCCTCTCCTTTCTCATGAAGGTGTGGCCACCAGGATGCTCAGCCAAATTTTTATCTCTTGCCTCTGTCTTTCTTTGTTAGACTGGAGCACTGCTGTTTATTATCACACACGTTCCTAAAAACTACACAGCTTTGTCCTCATCACTGGTTCCTGTCTTTCTCATCCAGTGCTTCATTAACCCTCACTTTTTCAGTCAGCCATAGCTAACAGCTCCATAAAGCCTTTCTGACCTATCAGGTAGCGTCTACCATCCTGTCCCTTTTATTGTTTAATTCAACACAGAACAGAGACTGCTCCTGACCACATATTTTATCTCTTTGTCTTCTCTGAAGTGGAGGGACCTTGAGGGCTTGGTATGTTCTTATCATATGTGCCTGGCACAGGGAACATGACTGGGAAGCATAAGTTGATTAAGATAAGGACTTTCGTGGACTGTGAATCTCTATAATCATTTTCTCTGCAGTACTAATATTAATAATGGTTCAGGAAAATGAGCCCAGGGTCTATGCTGCTTTGTCCAGCAGTGCATTCCCAGTACCCAGCTCTGACCTGGATACAGTGAATATGTTTTGCATTGAGTTTGTGAAGAGCCAGTAATGGTGGATGAGCCAGCACAATATCCTGCAAGCACTGTGGGCCAGGAAGAGAAAGAAAGAATGGGGTTGGGTGTGAGGATGGAGGGAGACATCTTCTTTGCTCTCACCTTTGGTAAGCAACTTCCTTTCCAACTGGTATGAATGAAAAGCTTATACATTTTGGCATTTGCTCCCTAGGTAACGAGTCAGACCTTGATCTAGAAAAGACATACAAAGAAGATGATCGAGAAAAGGTTTCAAAAAGACCCCGGGCTCAGAGAACAGAGAAAGTCCAGAAGATCCCAGGAAAGGAGGCAGGGCAGCTTTCTGGAGCGAAGAAACCCATCATCAGCGTGGTCTTAACTGCTCATGAAGCAATTCCAGGTGACTAAGACAGGCTGGAAATGATACAATGAGAGTGGGTAGGACAGCTGCCCGTAGGGCAGCCTGAGGAAGGAGGCCCAGGTCAGAGCCTAAGTGTTAGGTATCCTAGTGGAGTTTCATTTAGTCACCTATGAGTAAGACCACAGACCTCCTTATCCTCTGGGGCAGTCTCCTATCTCCTCGACTACTCTGTTGTCACTCAGGTATGCAAGAACAGTCCCTTCTGTGCCTCTCCCCATCTTCTAACTGGTGGTGCCCCTGTCAGCTAGTGACTGCCTCCTTGGTAGGAGGTGCCCTCTCAGCAGACATAAGAGCAGCAGCTGTTCTTCATGCCCAGGGAGTCACTGCCTGGATTCTTCACATTCTGGTGATATTCATTAAAATATTTTCTTAGTACTAGAAGTTTCTATTTATTTTTCCTTTTCCTTGTAGATATATTTTCTTTTCTAAAAGGCCTCTTGTAGGAAAGATTATTTTAGGAAAACAAACAAACAAACAAACAAACACCAGTATCTGAGTTTCTATTGCTGTGATAAAATGTGACCAAAAGGAACTTGGGGAAGAAAGAGTCTATTTCAGCTTGCTCCTCTCAGGTCATAGGCCATCACAGAGAGAAATCAGGGTAGGTACTGTAGGCCGGAACCCAGAGTCATGGCCTGCTTTATTACACAAACCTGCCTAGTGTTGGCACTGGATACAGTGTTCTGGGCCCTGCCACATCAACTACTTGTCAAGAAAGCCTGTTCATTGGCCATGATGGAGACATTTACCCTAGTTTGTGTCAAATTGACATAAAAACTAGCCAGCACAGTTTGTGATGTATTTTAAACTATCATAAAGGTTGACATAAAAACTAGGCGGCACAGTTTGTGATAGATTCCAAGATACCATGATATTGTGTTTTCTCTTTGCGTGCTTTGGGGATATTAGCTGTCTAATACAAGGGGGCATTGTCAGGGTTTTCAGAACAGCGGCCCACTTTAAGCATCTACTTTCAGTACTAATAGTAGACATTGAAATTCAAAACTCTGACTGCATTTTCTCTTTTATACTTGACTACAAAGTAAGGTGTTCAGGAGAGAAAAAGACCATATAAAATTAGGCTACTTGAATTTTCTGGAAAGTCACTTCATCTGCCCTACTCTGCTTCAGAGAAATATTATTGTGGATAAGGAAAATCCCACAGGACAGTTTCCTGTTCTCAGTGGATATTAGAGAAAATTTCCACAATTTTTCTGAAAAACTTGAAGTAATATTTAGAGATTCCCATGAGGGTAAAAGCATAATCAGTTCTCTCTGGTGTTTTAGAACCAAATGGTAGCGGGAATGTCTAACCCGGTCTTTCCCCCACTCCCATTCCACTCACAAGCTCACACAATCTAAACTCATACATGCATGTACCCACAATCACACGCGAACATTCACAATTATACACACATCCACACACATACTAATACACACTCACATGCACTCCCTCCAACTCTCATACCTATTTATAATCATGCACATTCAACACACCCACACAGACTCATGCCCCAAAGTACACTTACATACACACATTCTCTCTCTCTCTCTCTCTCTCTCTCTCTCTCTCTCTCTCTCTCTCTCTCTCTCTCTCTCTCTGTCTGTCTCTCACGTATACTGATACTTACACACGCATACATACACGTTCACATCCATACACATACTCATACCCAATGTGACATACCTACACACACGTACAGGCACTCACATCCACAAAGTGTTTCTGCTCTGAGAGGTCTTGGGTCGATTTCTGATGTAGAGTTGCAGAAGTAAAGGTGACTTGGGGGGTTTTCTTTTGAACCTTCTATTTCTGATTATGCAAGGAGAGTCAGCAACATTAGAGTGCTCACATTCCCAGTTTGTTGGCCGCCCGCCTGCCATGCTGCCTTAATGTGGCTTTATAGTTGCTTCAAGTTTAACAGCTGTGGCTGTGTAGAAAGTCTCCTCCTCCTCCTCCTCCTCCTTCTTCTTTTGTTTTTTTGAGACAAGGTTTCTCTGTGTAGCCCTGGCTGTCCTAGAACTCACTCTGTAGACCAGGCTGGTCTTGAACTCAGAAATCCACCTGCCTCTGCTGGGATTAAAGGCGTGCGCCACCACTGCCCAGCTCATTTATTTATTTATTTATTTATTTATTTATAATTTTTTTATTTTTATTTTTGTAGAAAGTCTTGCAAGAGACATGTATATTTGACTATTTCATAATCACATTGAGTGAAACTACTTCAAGAAGACATTTGGGGAAATTACTAGAAAAACTCTATTTTCATATAAACACACACACATACATACACACACACACGTACACACACACTTAAATCTGTTATGTGAATAAGAAAACAAATGTGTTGCATGGAAGTCCTACAGTAAAATACCCCTTAGGACCTGCTGACTCTGCTGGACAGGGTCAGGGCTACAACTAGCACCTCTCAGTAAGCAATGCACTGTGTATCAATCTCAGGTGCTACCAAGATTATCCCAGTGGAGGCTGGGCCCCCCGAAACAGGAACACCCCCTCCCGAGACTACTGCAGCAGACCTGGTGCCGCGGAGAGGGTACCAAGAATACGCCATCCAGCAGACCCCATATGAGCAGCCCATGAAGTCAAGCAGGTGAGTTGCCCCGCGGGCTCTAGTTAAAGGTGGGCTGCACACAGCAGGAGAGATCTGTACATCTGCTGGCCTGGGTTCTATTCATGATCTTATCTATAGGATCTTGACCCATTAGCTTAGCTGAAGACTCCACTCCCACCCCCAACCCCCGACCATCCTGCCCTAGTAGAGGTCTTCTTCAGAGACCAAAACAGAACAGTGTACCCTAAGAACTGAGCACACACTTGTCTTCACATGTTACTCAGTCAAATGTATCCTTCAATTAGGAAAAGGTGCACACAGGTAGATACCATGAGAGTATCTATCTACCTTTCAATAGGGAAAACTGAAACAACCTAAATGGTGGGAGCTGCAGGAACCAATCATTCTTTCTGGATTCCACTACCACTATTAGGTCACTGCATATATTTGGTATTTTCTTCATGATATACTGATATATATATCTAATATAAATATGTCTCATTTTTTTTCAAATACAAAATACTAAAAATACTGTTTTTTCTTTAAAAACTTGCTGAACCTTGAAAAAAATCTTTCAACTTTAGTACATATTAAAAATATTGGTAACTGTGCAGTGGTGGTGCATGCTTTTTAATTCTAGCACTTGGGAACAGAGGCAGGTGTTTCAAGGCCAGCCTGGTATACATAGCAAGTTCCAAGATAGCCAGGAATCTTGACATCACCCTCCCCCCACACACACAAATTGTCTTCTTCTTATATGTCTCTATTATAATTTAAATGGTTTAAAAAAAACCTTATGTAGCCCAGGCTGTTCTTAAACCCATAATTTTCATGTTTCATGCTTCCTATGTATATAGAGAGGCATGTGCCACAACATTATAGGCATGTGCCACACTGCCCAGGTCAAATAACCATGCTTTGCTGTGATAGACAGTGCAGTGATTCACACTCTGGGACATTCACCTTCCCAAGCTTCTTCAAGATTTCCTGAAGTATACATCGCTCCAGGTGAAACTGTTACCTCAGGGAATGTATACTTAAAAGTTAAATGGACCAAAACCTGCCCCTCATCCTAGAACTTGGGACATTTATTGCTTTCTTAGTAAGTCTTAGCTGGATATAGTCCCATTAAGTTAGTGGACTAATAGATGAGCAGGCTCTGAACACAAAGTATGTGTCTATGTGAGAGGCTTCAAGGCTATTTCTATCCTTAACTATTGTGAAAAATGGGCATGAAGGTATTACTTCCTTCAACTGACTGTCCCATTGTTCCTTAGATTCCTAGAGGTAGAGTCACTGTAGTAGTGTGTGTGACCTTTGAATAGTCTTCAGCAGTACCCCTATCACCAAATAGGAAACACTGCAGTAAGGTAACTCAGAAAGCATTCTGTCCCCATCACAGCAATGTGAACTGGTACTGAGTCATCACTTAGGGCTCCAGCGTAAAACCTAATGGAGCCAGCCTAGCATTGTCATGAGCTGTAGCACCTTCTGTCAAAGCAGGCCTCTCAGGGCTCAGCTACTTATCTGATAATATAAAAACAAAGAGCAAAAGAGCCTCGTAAGACCATTTAGGTCTCTCAGCAGAGGGCAGATGCTGAGACTTGCTTACTTAATTAATATCATGAGTCTAGGGCTTTTTTCTTCAGTGTTCTTTATAAAATGTATCACCTTCAGGACGCCTTTGTCATTTGGGAAGGATCCAAATTACTTTCCGTAAAGAAGCTTTAGGCGTTGCACACAGGTGAACTAGTAACTTCCAAATTTGAATATTGTAATTTCATCATGTGAATTGTACTCTTTAGTATTTATGGACCGCAGTCCACTTAAGTGCTTTAAATTTAAAGAGACAGTTGTATGAATCCCCTCATCAATACAGACCTTATATCTGTGGTAGGCATAGTTTAATGGGGCTAATTAATAGCACAGCATGGTTATTACTGTGTCATAAATCCTTCTTGGCTAGCTTAGATATACCTTCCAGAGGAAGCAGCAGTTGTCCGGGGTTCCTTCTCTCTTGCTTTCTTGATTTCCCTCAGTGTTCTTATTCCTGGTGCATGGTCCAGTGCCTGCAGTTTTGGTGGCAGGGGTAGCCCCTCTGAAAGAGCCTGTTCTAAGTGCACAGTCACACTGTATAGGCACTTACAGTGGGCATAAGAGATTTCATGCCATAGGGGGATGAGGAAAGGTGAGCGTCCTCCACAGGCCATGGGATCCTTGGTCAAGTCACTAAGCAATTGTTTGCTGTTGGACAGATATTTAGTTTCCTTCTGTGTAAAATGGGGAAATGTCTGATGAAAGTGGGAATTAAGTAGTCAGCATGGGGTTAGTTTTAAGTACTCACTGATTATTATCGAGAACCCCTGTATTTCATCTAGCATATTCTTGCCACATTGAAAGAGATAGGCTTCATGAGGCAGGTCATGCTTTTTTTCATCACTGTATATGTGAAATCTAACACATGTCCACAACATGCTGTCTTGTCTAGTCAGTCGAAACTATTTATTTAATGTCATAAGTTAATAAAGGCAGTGCTGTTTTCCCCACCTGAGCTCTAACCCAGCAGTGGAGAAAGAGGACAGTTGGTACTGAGTAAGTTATCAGCTGTGTATGAGAGCTTCAGGAGAGAGGAGTGTGGTTCGTGTCAGTGGTGAGCTTGCCTAGCAACCTGCTCTCCTACCTAAGACCTGGACCAGCACTGGCTGATCTCGATAGCTATTGCTCACCACAGGCAGGCACATCCCTGCCGTCTAGCAAACCGTAGGTCTTCCTCCAATTGCATTACTGTCCATCTGTTTTCTCCCGTTCTGGGTAGAAAGGAGGCCATGGAGAAAGGCCAAGGGTCTTTCTCTCCAAGAGTGTCTTCCCTATGTAAGCTTTCGAAGAGAACGAGATCTACCTAGACAGTTAATGGAATGAGTAGGCAGGCATGGATTGTCAAATTTGCTGAATAAGCTCATTGTGTCTAGTCTCCTGGAGGCTGAATTTGCTCCCGTTCATGTATCCCAGAATGAACTCACTTTTGAAGTATATCCAGTGTCCATGCTTGTATGAGTCACATCCCGTTTCTGTTTCCTTCTTTTGCTACCACCTTTCTTGTTCAGAGTTACCTTAACAGGTGTTCCCAGCAGCCTTCGTTGCCTTACAAGTGTTTTCTTGTCAACACTACACTGCTGGACTCCCTTCTATAGTTTATGCTCCCCAAAGGCCAGCACCCTCTTTCCTCATTGTCTGTGCCTATTCTGTTCCGATCCACAAGTCTTATTTGCTGAATGAATAAATATCACCCCTTTGCCCTGTTCCCTGTAGCTGACTGCACAGGCTTGGCAGTTAGTTCACTGGAAAGTTTCTTGGTCTCCAGAAGTTAATGGTGCTGTCTTCCATCCCTAGGTTAGGTCCCACCCAGCTGAAGATCTTCACTTGTGAATACTGCAATAAGGTGTTTAAGTTCAAGCACTCGCTGCAGGCCCACCTGAGGATCCACACTAACGAGAAGCCATATAAGTGCTCCCAGTGCAGCTATGCCAGTGCCATCAAGGCCAACCTCAATGTTCACTTGCGCAAGCACACTGGAGAGAAGTTCGCCTGTGACTACTGCTCCTTCACCTGCCTCAGCAAGGGCCACCTCAAGGTGCACATCGAGCGGGTACACAAGAAAATCAAACAGCATTGCCGCTTCTGCAAGAAGAAGTACTCAGATGTCAAGAACCTTATCAAGCACATCCGGGACATGCATGACCCGCAGGAAAAGAAGGTCAAGGAGGTCTTAGATGAGCTCCGCCTAATGACGAGGGAGGGAAAGCGGCAGCTGCTCTATGACTGCCACATCTGTGAGCGCAAGTTCAAGAATGAGCTAGACCGAGACCGCCACATGCTGGTTCATGGCGACAAGTGGCCCTTTGCATGCGAACTCTGTGGCCATGGGGCCACTAAGTACCAGGCCCTGGAACTGCATGTCCGAAAGCACCCTTTTGTGTATGTCTGTGCTATATGTCTCAAGAAGTTTGTCAGCTCCATCAGGTTGCGCTCCCATATCCGAGAGGTGCATGGGGCGGCCCAGGAGACCTTGGTATTTACCAGCTCCATCAACCAGAGTTTCTGCCTCCTGGAGCCAGGTGGGGACATCCAGCAGGAAGCCTTGGGGGACCAGCTACAGCTGGCAGCTGAGGAATTTGTGTGTCCAGAAATTGATGTACACAAGGAGGAGGCTTGTCCTGGGGAAGCTCAGCCTGAGGCGGGGCTGAGAGAGTTGGAGGCCCCTGGAGACACACATGCCCCACCTGTGCCCTTGGCCACCCCCCAGAGTGAAAGTGTTCCCCTGTCCCCCTGCAAACTAGAAACCACTGTGGTCTCCTCTGACCTCAACTCTCTTGGAGTGGTTTCAGACAATTTTTTACTGAAAAGTGATACCTCCTCTGCTGAGCCTCATGCTACTGCCGGGGCAACCTCGGACACACAGCATCGAGACTCAGCCCAGCCTCAGGGTGAAGAAGTCACAATGCTGCTGGCCAAGGCCAAAAGTGCTGGACCAGACCCAGAGAGCCCTCCTGGTGGAGGGCAGAACACGGTCAGGCTGCCAGCCAGTGAATCTGACTCTAACAGGTGTCTCAGGGCAAACCCAGCGGAGGCCTCAGACCTCCTTCCTACAGTGGCTGATGGAGGGGACCTTGGTGCGTGCCAGCCTGACTCCTGCACACCATCCTCTGAGCACCACCCTGGCAGCACAGCATTCATGAAGGTCCTGGACAGTCTCCAGAAGAAGCAGATGAACACCAGTCTTTGCGAGCGAATCCGGAAAGTTTATGGAGACCTGGAGTGTGAATACTGCGGTAAGGAAAGGCTGGGCCAGTCAGGCATGCCTTTGAGTGGAGCTTTCCTTCCCAGCAGCGCTGGCCATTCCGTTCATGCTATCCTCACCTGGATTCCATTTGAGCTCATGTTGCTTTGCAGAGAACACCTCCTCCTTGAGCCGCCCTCCTCTGTGATAGATAGGAGCAATGAGCCCATGTCAGAAGTCAGTCCGAGCCTTCCAGGAGTCAGCTGGGATGATGCACCGCTGACTGTCTTGGGGGCCATGTTGGGGGCTGTGCACAACTCCTACCACCTTCTGACCAAGAAGAATCATTCTTCTGGCTCTCAGTTGTGGCTCCATCAACTGGGTAGAGAGGGTAGGAGACTGGCTGCAGCTCTGCATAGGGAGGCCCAAGCAGCTCGCTTCTAGCTGGCAGTGGAGGCTCAGTGTGGGAGCTCCCCGACAGTAAGAGAGGACATGGGCAGCCTAGAGTGTGGCCCATAGCCCAGAGTATCAAGAGAACTAGGAGGCTCTTGGCTTTGTACATTTGCAGGGTAGTGTCTGACAGAATTGGTTCTCCTTTCTCTTTTCCTGGCCCTAACACCATGTGAAAGCTGGTGGTACCTTAATACTTAAATACTGCCAGTTTAAAAGTAATTTCCTGGCAGAAATGTGTTGGAGAGTGTGAAGGGCATACAAGATAAAGGAGATAAATATGGTAGTTTAAGGATGATAATTAAAAAAAAAATCAAATTTAGTAGAAAAAAAACTTCCTTGTTCTCACGTGAAAATATTTTTTTAGGCAAACTTTTTTGGTACCAAGTGCATTTTGACATGCATGTCCGCACCCACACCCGGGAACATCTGTATTATTGCTCCCAGTGTCACTATTCTTCCATCACCAAAAACTGCCTTAAACGCCATGTAATTCAGAAACACAGTAACATCTTGCTGAAGTGTCCCACTGACGGCTGTGACTACTCGACTCCAGATAAATATAAGCTGCAGGCCCATCTTAAAGTTCACACAGAACTGGTAAGTAGCAAGCCCAAAGGGCAGTCCCACCTCCCCTTGGGTTCCCATTGTTCTCTCACATTTCTGCATATAGAGCTATCCCTGCTGCAGGGGTGTGCACACCCTGCCCCTCCAGACACCCGAGGGGCCTCCTCCTGCCTCTTGATGCCTCGCAGAGCTTTCCCCCTGCCCCAGCTCCTTCCCTAGTGAGTCCCTGACTAGACTGAACAAATTGAATTCTCTGCGCATACTTTTAGCATCCGAGAGAGTCTACAGAAGGGCGATGTGCAGAGTGAAAGTGAAGTAAAGGCTTCATAAATGGCATTTTTAAGTCTTATTAACAACAGGAATAGTAATTGCTGCCCATGAGTGTTGTTGGGGGATTAAATTGGATGATTGAATGGGATTAGGTGATTATACCAGGTACACTGTTGTCACATTAGCATGACATTCATTACAAACATCAACAAAATCTAGGAAGCTTTGATTGAAGAAGTGACATGTTTATCCAAGGTACCATTAACAGCATGATGGTTCAATAGTGGGTGATCCCATAATGATGCAATGAGTGAGGTTTTTTTTTGTGGAGGGGCAAGGTCTGGTCTGATGAGAAGAGGTTGACACTCCTGAGAATGATTTAAGACTTCTTAGCATAATCAAAATGCCACACCTGGGGCCCTGTTTTATGTAGACAGCACAAAAGGAAGCTTCAGAAATCAGAAGAGTTTGACTTTCTGGTATAAGAATCACTAATAGTCAGGAGGTTTGTCATCAAGGTGCATTTAGGGTGTTTGGAGGTATGAGGAGATCAAAGCACGTTGGGGTAGACTCCAGTACCATCTGCCACATCACCACGGGCTTTGTGGCCTCAGACAATTCACTTGTCATGTCTGACAGCTGCCACCTTTTATATAAAATAGACACTTAAAAAAGTCTGTCTTGTTCTGGTGCCATGAAGACACATCACAACCAAGGCATCTCTAAAAGACAAAGCATTTAGTTGGGGGCCTCCTTACACTTTACAGGTTAGTCCATTAGCATCATGGCAGGAAGGGGACGTACAGGTAGACCCTGGAACAGAAGTTGAGAACTACAGTCTGATATGTAGGCAGAGAGATAAACTCTGGGCTTTAAAATCACACAGCCCATTCCCAGTGACACACTTCCTCCAATCCTTTTGTAGACCAAGTCCCTAATCCTTTCAAATAGTTCTGGGGACCACCCATTCAAATCCGTGAGCCTATAGGAGGCCATCACATTCAAACCGTCAGCAAGTCCATTGTATCCATACTCATTCATGCACACTCATGTGCACTGGTACATATCAGCATGTATGCACGCATATATACATAGACATACCTGCATTTATATACACATCTATGTATATTTATGTATTCCTATTTTCTTAAAATATCATCATCTTCCTCCTCCTTCAGTGGGCATGTGGTTTATTAACTTTTCTGTCATTACAGTTAGGTTGGCATTGAGCCTGAGGAGGAGTGAGTCCAGTGTTAGAATATGTTCTTGTGAGGAGAAGCTTAGAGTGTGGTATTGGAGGCTATGAATGCAGAAGGATGGATTGAACCCTCACTCCGCTACTTACCTCGTGTTTGGTATGAGTGATGTAACTACTCTGTGTTTACTTGAGAGGTGAGGGTGAGGTGTAGGAGGACATGAAGTGCGGACTATTGTTTTGAAGCTCGATGCTTTGGACTTAGAGCTTTTGAACCCAGGCAAAATGGGTGACAACAACTAAGCCATTGTTCACTGAAAAACTGACTGCGGCCTAGGGCTGCCACTTGTTCCACATGCAGAATTTCCCCCGTTAGTTGTGAATGTCCTGGGGTTGCTGGTCTAGCCTGGTTATTTTCTTCCTCAGATGCTGATGCTCAGTCTCTTGACCACATCTCTGAGTGCTGGAGTCATTAGGGAGCATCAGGAATATGCGGCTGATGTCTGTGGTCTTGACTTTGTGTGCTTTTACTAACAGTGGCTGTCGATGCTATCCTCTGAGTGTAACAGTCATCACATTCATCAAAACAGCTGGTGCTAACTGCAGCGGCCCTCTGAGATTAGTGACATTGACTGTTGATGTTCTCATATAGAAATGGGCATAGAGAGGATCTTCGAACCCTCACCTGGTCACAGTTACTCTCTCCTGTACCCCGCAGCTAGCTGTGTATAATTCTGCCCTAATTACACGTATCTATGAGATCTTTGGGGGATGCTAGAGTGTGTGAATTGTGTTTGTGTGTGTGTATGTGTGTGTGTGGGTTAACTGGAATGCTTAGAACTCCATCTGTTTAATTAGCTGTCATTAGTTCTGAGGTGAGACTTTTCTCCTTTGGGGTAACCTTTTCTCATCTGTGTTGGATAAAAATGTCCAATAAACTCATTGGTTCCCCAGGTTAGTCTCTGACAGACATGCACTTTGCTTTGTCATTGGATCCCTGTAAGGAATGGATAAGCATTAGTCTATGTCTCCCCAGGAAATGTCACACAGCACTAACATTCTACTTTTCTACTTTCCTGGTGATGAATGTGGTTGCAACTTCTTTCCCAGCACTGATCTCACCTCTAGCAACATGAAAGAAGCTCTGGGAAGATCAACCTTGGGGTAGAAAGCTACCGGGTTTGATCTTCTAGTCCCTTCCTTGTCTGTTTACTTAATTCCCAAGTCCCCTTTAGGAGTTAGCAATTATCTCCTCTACTGTAAAGAGTCTGGTGTCTAAGTCTCTGTCATGCAATACTTGGTCTGTGGTTATGGCACAAACGAGAGCTGGCAGATTTCATTCTATGGCCTTATCACAGTTCAATGCTGTTCATTGACTGCAGGCAGGTCAGCAATGTTAGTGATGAATCTCTTGGACATCTTCTGAAAAAGTGTGGCAGAGGTGGACTATAGCCCAGGTAGGGAATGGAGACAATACTTTTTTGTTTGTTTGTTACTTTTCTTCTCTCATACATTACATCCAGATGTCAGTTTTCCCTGCCTCCACTCTTCCTCTTCCCTCCTCCAGCCTCTCCTCTCTCTAGATCAACTGCTCTTTTGTTTCCCTTAAAAAAAAAAATGGGCCTCCCAGGGATAACCACATGGCCTAACAATATACAGTAAGACTGGGCACTCTTAAATGTCCATAATTTGTTGCTGCTTCTGAAGTAGGAAGCTTTGGCCTCTGCATGCTAGCGGACATCAGATACAAGTGAGACTGTCCCTTCCTACAAGGAGCACTCTGCTTTCTATGGGATGAATAGGTCAACAGTAGGAAGAGAAGGCTAGTAAGTCAACAAACTGCTCTCCCTAGACACCCCAAGAGGTTGTGGAGTGTGATTGTGAGGTTGAGAATATTTGGGCCAAGAAAGAGGGGGAGGGGAAAATGACCATTCAAACTTGGGCAAAGACTTCTGAGAATACCTTAATATCATGCCTACACACCTGTTCCTGAAGTGCGGGACTGTGTTGCCTTTGCAGTGAAGAGGACTTCTTTGAAAACCTCCAGCTTTTGAGTCTGCATGATATTTGTCTTTTGAGCCTGATGTAATTTCTTTCTGTCCTGCGGCTGAGGATGCCGCACAGGGACAAATCTTCTTCCCTTCATGTAGACACTGTTGACCTGATAATGAAGGTGTTAGCTCTAAAGCACTTCACTTCTGCAGGGAAGGTTGTTTTTAAGCTGTTCTATTGATTTGTGATGTGCATACAGTATAATTTATCCTTTTACAATGTGAAGTTCAGTAGAATTTAGTCTATATACCATTATGTAGCCATCAGCAACTTTAGAAGTTTTTGTCGTGCCATAGGAAGGCTTTCCTGTCTGCTGTCACCACTCCCTTCCCTGTCCCTAGACACTTTGTATGTCCATGGACATTTTACATAAAAGGATCACAGAATGTGTGTGACTAGTATCCTTCTTTAGCTGTGTGGTAGCAGACTTCCTGGTCTATTCTTTTTTTGTAGCTGGGCAACACTCCCTTGTATGGCGTTTCCCTCACTCTCTGACTTGATGAGCATTTGCAGTGCACTTTTAGTGGTGAGCACATCAGGGTAGAGCTTTCAGTGATGCTGTCTTACATTCATAGTACTTGAGCTAACACTTGGTGAAACCGGTCCAGTAACACAGGCATCTTAACTTTCGGAAATTCAGTGGTAATCATTCCTTTACAAGGTTTTCAAAACCTTGAGGAGAAGGTGCCCATATTCTCCACTGCAAAGCCTTCCATCCGTGTTTAGTGACTTATCCTTACCAGCTACCTGTCTTTACTATTGCTGACACACTCACATTATCACTGCCAAGGGATAGATAACACTGGGGATTTGGGGCTGAGGACAGAGGCCTAGCACTCCAAGATCTCCTGCTGACTGCATGTCATTCAGAGAGTTCCAGGGAGACTGGGTAAACTTGCTGGTGATTTAGAAACATCTTCTTACATTACTGTGGTCCAGCTGAGGACTTCAGTCATATCAGCATCTACTGGGACATGAAATGATACTGTTCTTACTAGGAAACCATGGGAAACTTGCTGCTGGGACTTGATTTTCTTACATGCACTCTTGAAGAGGGCATCAGATGCATTATAATGTTGGCCAAGGTATCACTTTTGTTTTAGTATTCTGCTTTGAACACAAATTCCCATGAAGAACAGAAATGAAAATACCATCCCTACCTCCAGATGAGCCTACATATCCTGGTATACTCTGGTTGTACTAGCATGCAGAGATAATGTAGCAAATTGCTGGTTCCCGTGACCTTCATAATATTTCCCAGCTATGAACACATCTAACAATCAAGAAGAAGGGGAAGAATGTAGTTTCTTCCCACGCCTCTTCCTTCTCATTACTGAGGACATAGCACCAGGTTGTAGTGAGGGAGTGCAGTCATCACTCCATGGGAACTGGTCCAGGTCATAGGACATTTTGAGGATGCTTGAAATCCTCATGTAAAATAGTATACATCTTTGTGCCCTTCTTGTTGCTGTGATAAAACACTAACAAAAACAACTGTAAAAGTATTAAAACTGTGAAAAGGAGACTTGGAGAAACATGATTTTAGTTAACTGCAAGGGAGCCTTGGGTTCTGGTGCTCATTTCACTCCCACATTGGTCTTGATGAGTTTTGTGTAAAGCACGTAGGCTCTTTGAGCCTCAGTTGTCTCCCTTGTAAATTGGAGACAAAGTACTTCCCTCAGTTTTCAAGGCTAAGGGGATTCAATCAGAGTAGTGAAGGGCACGATCCCCAGATCATGGTCCATTAGAGGGTAGTGCAAGCATCTGACTGAGTCATGTCTGGCTCTCAAAAGTGAGATCCAGTAGACTAAGATAGAGTTCACTCCCACATAAGTATTGTTCACGCCCACACAGGACAAGCATCACTTCCAGAGGGTTTTTTTTGTTTGTTTGTTTTTGTTTTTGGTGTTAAGTGTTTGAATGTCAGTGAGTATTAGTATTGTGGGGTGCAGTGGGGAGTGAAGGGAGTGGAAGCTGTTAAGTGCCTGGGTTCCTGGGTCCCTATTAAATAAGTGTCTAAGCTCTTGACCTAAGTGATGTAATTGGTGACCTCCCTGAATCTCAGTGTCACAGCAGCATTTGTTAGGAATGAGACTCCTGGACTCCTTGCTGTGGACTCTGGGAATTTATTACTCAAAGAAGGCCTCCTGATTCTCTTTTGTATTCTTCTCCAGAGGCCTCGAGGGGTCTATTGGGAAGCTGCATCCCAAGCCTGAGTATTGGTTTTAATGTTTTGAAGGGGCATACCCTTACCCTTCAACCTCTCTTAGTCCATGCCCAGGAATGAGGTCACTAGTGTCCACATCCAAGATTGCCCTGGGAGCATAGTGTGGTAATGTTGATGAGGACCTGGCATGGCCGCATGCATGTGGGGATGCCCTGCTATCTTCACCATTAGCCCATCCTCCTCATCCCTTTAGTGAGGATACTAGCAGTAAGAGTAGTGGTGTATTCATCTAGCATCCAGTGGGTTCTCAGTAAGTGTTTGGAATGCTTGGCCCTGATCCCTGAGAAGCACATAGACTTGTCTTGTTTGGTACTTGCTAAATAAGTATTTTTTTTGGAGAAGCTAAAATTATAAGTTGCCTAGAAGCACAGAGAAATGAAAAGAAGCTACTTTCCATACCTTTCCAGACATAAATGGGTATACCTGGTCAGGGTGTATTCCCGTGAACAGAGGAAAACGCAGTAACTGAAATGTGGTTGTAAGATTGTGATCACGTGTCACACATTACGCTTGATTCTTCCTTACTCCTCAGGCTCTCCAAGCTTCCTGTGTGGAGAGCCATGTTCCTCTGGGAAAACAGAACTGTCTTTGGCAGACGGAGAGCTTTTTCTCTGCAACCCTAAGTCCAGCACATTCTGGTGTCGTGTTCCTATCTGTCATAACACGAGTGTCACCTTCCTACTTCTTGCTGTGGCTTCTGCATCCCTGCGTGGGTCGGTGGACTCTCCATGATATCGTCAGATAATTTGCAAGTCACAGATCTGCTTCCTTTGTTTCCAGCACAGATTCTGGTACATAACCGGTACTGTGGCTGTGACCTATTCCTGAAAAATCATTCAGACCGAGTGCCAACTTTTAGGGCTTGATGTTAGTGTTTGATGGGGGATATAGGAATGTGTCTCTCACTTAGTGGGGGAATTCATTTTGATCTTCTCTAGCCTTTGTGGGCCTCAGAACTTTCCACTTCTTTGGAGGCCAGTATTATGTGCCAGTGATGCACAGGTCAGATGAGGTCACCTGCCTGACAAGCTAGGCTCCTAGCCTCAGCCAAGGGCCTCTCCTGCATCTCTTGCCATGGCTGCAGTCTCATGCTGACACCCATTTCTTTCTAGGGCACAAATGGCTTTGAAGGCATCTCTGTTGGAGCAAACAGACTCCAAAGGCTGGGCTCTTAGCCTCCCTGTGGCTAGCTTTCTTGTGTTCCCTGCCTTTGCCAGGGGCTCTTTTAGCTGTAGTCCTTTTTAAGTTTGCTGAGTGTGTTTTTGGTGTTTGGGTTTCATCTGCAGCAAAATCTGAGGTTTTGAAAAAGAAGTAAATGAATCCTAAGAGTCTACGCTTCTCCCAGCCCCCTCTCCCACTCTCTGTTTCCTGACAATCTTCAAAGACATCAAGAAATGGGGCCCATGATAAGCTCTAAGATAAATTGCTTTCAGACTATCAGGGATTAAAAGAAGAAAAATCAAACAGCAAGGACTCAGGGGAGATCAGTGTAAACTCCTTCAAAGCTCTTCTGAATGCTTCCATCAGCTCTGATGACAAGGGCGGCTAGGACGGAGGTGGGAGGTGGGAGGGCACCTCCAGAATGCCTGCGGGATCTCACGAAGTTCTCTAAAATGGCAATGTGAACCCAGTGTCAAGGACAGTGGAGGGGGGGGGTAACAGGAGCACATTGAGAAACCCCAAGGCCATGTTGTCATGGGAAGCCAGTGGCACTGGCTGGCCATACAGCTCATAGCAAGATCTTACGTGTGTGTGTGTGTGTGTGTGTGTGTGTGTGTGTGTGTGTGTGTGTTTCATAGTAGAAAGCATTATCTCTTATTATATATTTTGATCTTACCTCAGATTTCTCTCTCCGTAACCCCTCCCAGATTTCCTCCCCACCTCCTAATGAAGCCATCACCTTTAAATAGCTCGTCCATTAGGGTCAGGGCCTCCTGCATTCATTCTCCCCCCTCTTCTTCCTAGAATGTTGACTGGCTTAGTCTTGTGTTCATTTCTCTCGGCCTCCTTTTCTGAATCTATAATGTAAACATGAATTGTAATTTTTTAATGGGTACATGAGTGAATCTCAGTTCCATGTGAAAGTGTTTTGAGTGGTGAAGACATCAAATACTGTTGGGTCATCGAGCAGCCCTGGAATGTGTGGTAGAGCTTCTTGGCTGTCCTGTCTATCTTCTCAGAGATCTTTCATCAAAATCTTCCACGGGCTGTGTAGGGCTAGGTTGCTGTATATTATGTGCTGGATGTCTGTTTTTGATGCAGCTTTTGCTTCTGGTTGTTGAGGGGCAGTAGTATTGATGATGATTGTGATAATGTCCATGGTGATGGTTGTGTTGACAGTGTTAATAGAGGAGGAGACTGTGTTGATGATGGTGGTGGTGGTGGTGGTTTTGGTGATGGTGTTTGATTATGGTGATGGCGGTGGTAGTAGTGGTGATGGGATTTGATGATGGTGGTGACGGTGAATGCTGGTTATGGTGGTGACGGTGAATGCTGGTTATGGTGGTGACGGTGAATGCTGGTTATGGTGGTGACGG
>JADRCD010236749.1:41770-60129 GCA_019843815.1 Montemys delectorum
TTCTCTTCTCTTCTCTTCTCTTCTCTTCTCTTCTCTTCTCTTCTCTCCTCTCCTCTCCTCTCCTCTCCTCTCCTCTCCTCTCCTCTCCTCTCCTGTCTTCTCTTCTCTTCTCTTCTCTTCTCTTCTCTTCTCTTCTCTTCTCTTCTCTTCTCTTCTCTTTGTGTTTGTTTTCTAAAACAGGGTTTCTCTGTGTAGCCCTTGATGTCCTGAGACTCACTCTGTAGACCAGGCCAGCCTTAAACTCAGAAATCCGCCTGCCTCTGCTTCCAGGCCAATCCTCAAGTTCTTTGTGGGGTCTGTGGGGTCAGTGTAGCTCACCTACCTCCTCTCTGCCCTCTTCTCTTTTGACCCTCCCTGATCTTATCTTCTGGACACGTGAGTAGATTTCCTTATCCCCATTCTGGCATACTCCCACTTCACAACAGAGATTTTGGTCTTAACTGAAGAGCATTTCTGAGTGTGTCTTTATTGGGTCCCATGTGTCTGAAGTCTCCCCAGCTGTCCAGACTTGCCTGTGTCTCACTCTCCCCTCCCTGGCTGTCTTGTGAGGTGTCCCATCCTGTTGGGTGTTGCCTCTGCTCTGGAGGAGCTGTCCTGGCAGTGACCTCATGCCCTTTCCTCCCGTGTGTTCTGTTTCTCTTTAGCCCTATCTTTCTCTGGTGCCCTATAGCATTCTCTCGTTTATGGGTTTTCCGTGTATTCCTCTAGTTTGTTAGTTCAGCAAGTGGGCGTGGGACATGGTGCATTTGTCTTGTATATGCAGCCCCAGAACAGCACCTGTGTTTAGTAAATTTTTATAGGGTGCAGAAATGAAAAACAAAATCTAATACTCCTCATATAGAGAGGTTGGGTTATAGCCCCACTTAAAAAATGTCAGGTATTTCCTTACCATTTCATCTCAGATATTGTGTTAAATTGAGTGCTTATGAATTAGGTATTTTAAAACACAGTTGAGGAACTAACTATTCAATGAATCTTCTTGGGCACCTCTTCCGGAAGTAAAAAAGATAGTGACTCGTTGCCTGCTCTTCTACCTGCTTGTGAATCTAATTTTTCACACTTATTGGCTTATTTAAAGTGATATATCCCTATGTGTTGCATTTCTCTTTCCCACAGGAGCTCATTACTGTAACTTAGAAAGGATAGGCCAAACTGGGCAACTTCATACTTTCCCTGTCAGTATGAAATTGATCTGTTAGGGGCCCGATCAATCAATGGTATATAAGAACCAGAGACCACACACTTCAGCCTTTTTTTTTTTTTAAATATTTATTTATTTATTACATGTAAGTACACTGTAGCTGTCTTCAGACACACCAGAAGAGGGCATCAGTTCTCATTATGGATGGTTGTGAGCCACCATGCTGGGATTTGAACTCAGGACCTTTGGAAGAACAGTCAGTGCTCTTAACCACTGAGCCATCTCTCCAGCCCCTGCACTTCAGCCTTTTACAAAGATACACATGATGTAGAAACTAGAGGTTTCCACTTGATTCCGTGTGTCTGTGACTGATGAGGAAGGATGGATCCCATGGTACTTTTCTATTACATAATCAAGTGTGAATCCTTTCATCATGAAACACATAGTTCTTTGAGGTTCTGTGCTGATTCCTTGGGTCTTTATTTCAACCTTGTTGAAGAACTCAGGAAGAACTTTTCTGATAAGATTTATTAAGAGATGTTTTTTAGACTTCAAGCCCTTGTGTAATAATTAGACAAGCTGACTTGGATTTGGAAATCAGCTGAGTTCAGAAAGTAACTTCTCTCCCTTTACTTCATAATAAGAGGTCTTGTAACTACTCATTAGTTGGAGTATTCTAGGTGATGCCAGGATTGTCCCCCTCCCCCCCTTTTCTTCCTCTTCTATCCTCTAAGAGAAAGTATGATTACTCTGGGTTAAAGTTCATCCATGACTTCTCAGAACTGCCATATTCAGGAAGGACGGAAGAAGAACATGCACCCGCATAAGCAGTCTGCATCTAGGACAGTGTCCTGATCTCATCCTTCCTTCCTGTCCTATCCTAGAAAGAAGGCTAAGAGCAAAGGTGGGCCTGGGGCAGGTGATAGATGCTGCAGGCTCCTATGTGTCTTTGTGGGCTGCTGTCAGAATGGTGTGGGGAGGAAAGGAGCCGATGCCAAGGGCCAAGAGGATCGTTTTTATATTTGCACCCTGTTTGGTCTATATGAAGCTCTTTTTTTTCTCAGACTTATCTGAACCCCAAGATCTGTGAAAAATAATTGAGGCTATTACACAACATGTGCCTGTAAGCTTGCTTGACAGTTGGCTTGATGATGTGCAGATTGAGGTCTCAAATTAAGTGATGTAGGGTTTTCATGCAGACGGATGCCTGCCACAGTGTCTGCCATTCCAGTAGAGGCCTAGTGCCCTACTCCTTCCTCTCCTTTTCTTTGGTTCTGTACTAGTCCCCAATGCTGTCCCTTCCTCTTTGTATAAAAACTCATGCACTAATTACAGAGAGTCATCAGCAGGCTCAGTCTGCAGTTGCTTGAAATTAAGCTTTTTAAACTACAGAGATGTCTTATGCCGTATTTTTGTTGCTGCAGCTATTTCTGTTCTGGTTTGCCATGGCACAAATTACTGCTGATGCTCAAACTATGAGCTATGGCTCTGCAAAACTCTAGCAGCATAGAGCTGGTGATACTCCCTGCAGGATGCTTTCCTTGCAGTAGGTGGTAACCTTTAAGTGGCTGGCCTTCTGGAAGCAAGAAGGCAGAACAGGTAAAAGGTCATGTAGAACTCTATTCTCTGGCATAACACAGCTATTGGTGCTTTGAAACTGTAGCCATGATTACATATAGGAAACCCTTACAAGACTGGTCCCACTGACATTTTGTGGTAAAAGGAGTGAGAACATATGAATTTTATAAAGTATGTTAAGTCATGCCCATCCCTGAGGACGTTCAGGGGGAATCTTCTGTGCTGTGCCTGTCCCTAATTGTCCAAATTTGTATAAGTAACTACCCTAGAGCACGCGTGTGTGTGTGCGTGCGTGTGTGCGTGCGTGTGTGCGTGTATGTGTGTGTGAGTATCTTTAGCCTTTGTCTTAGGAAGAATAGAAATGAACACCTTGGACAAGTTCACAAGTACTTCCTGCTATACAGCCTCCTTAGCAGATTTGTAACCGGGGTTTATTTCCTCTGCTGCTGTAATAACTTGCCAAAGGTGTAGTGGTTTAGAGCAATGGTGGGCTCATGACATCGTGCCTCTGGAGGCCCACAGTCTGCGATCATGGGGTCAGCACAACTGCACTCCTTCGTGAAACTCTTGGGCAGAGTGCTGTTCCTTCCCGTGTAGTGCACTGTGAGCCCTTTGACGTAGAACCTCCTTCCTACGTGCTGAGAGCCACAGTGCCGTGTCCTTCAGTCTGTCCCTGCTTTCTCACATCTGTTTTCTGTTTGATTCTCATGCCTCGTTCTTCAGACGCCATTAGACCCTGTACATATTCCAGATAGGCTCCAGCCTAGACACTCCGCTCCGTCATATCTGCAGACTTCCTTTTCTTTCTGTGCAAAGTAATGTACTCGTTTCAGATTTGAGAACTTTCTGCCTTTGTGGCAGGTATGGGACATTATTGGCCTGCTACCCTGAGGTAGTTGGCTCACACCGAGTATTTGGGCCTTGTACCTGCTCCTCTACATGCACAGTACTTGGCAACAGTGGGTACTTGTAGCTAAATCACCAAGGGGAAACCAAATCCACCTTCTCTTGGGCATTCTGTCCTTAGGGCGCAGACTCAGAGAATATCAGAGTACCGTAGGAAAAGGGTGAACACCACCTTTCTGAAAAAAACATATAAAGTAACTTTTCCAAAAATTGCTAGAAATTTACTTATGCAAAAATCACCTTTTCCAGTAAGACTGGATAAACAGTCATGAGACATTTCTACTTTATTCCTGTACATATTTTTGCTAATAACAGTTTAGGCTTATGGAAATTCTTTCTCTAAGAAGTTCAGTATCTCTTCGGGTCCAAGGTACATGTAAAGTTTGATTTGACAGTGTTGTTTACTTAACAGACATTGCAAGCAAGTTGCCTTCAACCTGCTGGCATCTTCCCTCACTGTGACTTTGTGTTCAGATGTAGTCCAAATGCCGGAATCCAAATGCGATGGCTTAAAGTTCTTTAGTCATTGTACCGCTTTTATATAAAACTCTATTTAAAGTAGCTGAGCAGCTGTAACCAGCCCGAGAAACTGATGAAGCAGGTACAGGTGTGGGTAAAGACAAAGATAACAGTTGTTCTTTATGGTGATCTTGCATTTGCTTTAGAGCAGGCTTAGGGATCAGAATTCCCCTCCCTTGTGGGCAACCACATATTTCTGTACTTCAGCATCTACTTCAGTATAACTTCCTCCTGCAGCCTGGTAGTGATGCTCTGCTGGCTCCCACAACCACTTGTGGACCTACTCTTCTTCCACAACAGGCATGCCATGGGCAGCAACTCCTAGAGGTCTGCTGGACCTTTTATATAAGCTAGGGCAGGGCATTGGATGGCCATAGTCCATCTTCCCTTAACTGCAAATCTTTCCCTGTCCTTTCCATCAGCATAGAGTAGGTCAAGTAATTGTCCCCAGCTAGGGCCTGAGCAAGGTTGGAGTTGAGGAAGGATCACTGGATTCCATTTCTCCCATTGTCTGGTGGCAGTTGAATTTAGAAAGAATCTCATTCCCAAGCTGTGACTAGTAGGTCAGAATTCATCAGTGGATATCTGCCTATATTCAAAGAGTGAACCAGGAGCTCCTATTAGTGGAAGAAACAGAAGAGGTTATGATAGCTAAGGACAAGGAACAGAGTTTACCAGACCTTTCAAAGTCTCTCTGTCCTAAGGCAATTGCTTCTAACTTCTCACACTGTCTTTGAGCATTTGCCCATGTGAGATCTATATCATTGGATTTATATAGGATGTGTTGCTTCGTCATTTCTGGGATTCATCCAGGTTGCCATGCTTTTGGCTTTTTAACACCTCAGCCCCCTAACTCAATGAAGAAAATTTTCCTAAATAATGAGATGGTAAATACTGCAGTTTATAGTTGAAAGGCTTTGTTGCCACAATCCTTCAAGGGACCAGTATTGCAGAACTTGAGGGCTTTCTGTGGTGCAGACCCCCAAAGGAGGGTTGGCTCTGCTTTCTTTCATATTTCTTCTAGGAAAGACATGGATCAGAAGGGTTCTAACAGTTTATAGAAGTTAAATCTTGGTTCAGAGGACAATGGCTGAGATTAAGCATAAATTAGGTCCCTTCCCTTGGGAATAAAGGATTCAAGACAAAGTACCAAATCAGGAAACGGCTAGTCTGGGGTTTAGAGAGACAAGAATTCTTCTGAATCTTAAACATCAGGAGCTATTGGCACCATGTTAGTTCCTCAGTGTCAGACCTGCCTCTGGACCTTGTGTGGAAGAGAGATCAGCCTAACCTACCAGGGATGATGCTGATGACCTGGGATCTTTTATGCCATAGCACAGCAGCTTTAAATCACAAGGAAACGCCTGCATATAGGTTACACAGTTCTGTCATCAGGGGAGTGAGTCCTAGTTGATATGTCTGTTTGATTACAGGTAAAGCTTATGTGGATGTGATTAGATAGCTATGATGACACTTTGATACTCTAATCACTCTTGATGGGTATGCGGCCCAGAGGGAAACTGGCTTTACAGTTGTATTAATGTGGTGACCCATGACTTGCTGAACCATCTCCTTAATTTTAGACAGTCTGTTACTTCTTTTCTACCCTTCAGTTGTTGTAACTGTTGTGTCAGGGGCTGTCTTTTACATGTATACCTTTCCTTTAATAGGACCCCTCCTTAGGACACTTTCTACCACCAGACTTCTGTTTTGTTCCTGTATATTGATCACTGTTTTACTCTTTAAGTATTTTTACCAGAAAATTGAAAGTATAATATCTTAATGTGTTCATCTTTAGCACTATGTATTTTGAAAAATGATTAGCAATAGATATCAACTCTTCTGGGTTATAATTGGTATTTATCTGACAACTTATACAGTTGAGGAAGTACTGTACAGATTAATGACCTATGCTTTATAAAGCTTATGGAACATATGTTCTGGGGTTTTGTGTCCTTGCTTTTGTAAGGGTTTCTGTTGGTGGGCTAAAGCTGATTTTATTTTCTCTGGAGGAGGTGTGCCGTCATATGTTCTCTTACTGGTTAGGTACCTAACTGTACTGGAGCTCTTGGCCAGTTGACAGGACCTTTTTGAGGAGCCAAAAGAGACAGTGGTTTATTGTGAAAGTCCTTTGGGCTCTACAGAGACAGTGGCTATTTCTTTCCCCACAGCTGGCTCTGTCTACTTAGCAACTCTTTTTTTCACTGTCCTTTTCGACTTACATCCCCACTGGGGCCTTCCCAATAAAGCAGCCCCAGGACCATGACACACACTTCTCACCCACCTGCTTCATACTCAGCACTTTGTGCCAGTAATGGTTCTTGGTCACATTTTAAAAAAAAAAAAAAAAAAAAAGACACATTTATTCAGCGTCATGATCAGACTATTACATTTAGCAATCAACAGCATGGGTGAAAAAGGTCTACAGTGAAAACCTTTTGTTGGAATGCTTTACACTTTCCACAGAACAGAAACTGAAATAACCTGTTATACAATTAGTCACAAATACAGTCCTGGAGTTTTTGCCCACACACATGAGTATTGTCTAAAACATGTCTTCTTTGTAGCAGCTAGGCCCTGCCACCACTGTGCTTGGCTGAGTTCACAAATCTGTTGTAACCTGTAGCTTCCCTGTCACTTCTCTGGCTCTCCTCTCCTGCTAAGCTTTGTTTCCTGGCTTTATGTAATTAGAACCTCCTGCCACTGCCATAGCTACTGCTACTGCTGGAACCTCCATAGCCACCTTGGTTTCAAGGTTTAGCAAAGTACTGGCCTCCGCCACCATAAGGGCCAGAGCTCCTGCCTCCAAAATTCCCTCCCTTCATCGGTCCAAAATTTGAAGACTGATTGTTGTAATTGCCAAAATCATTGTAGCTTCCACCACCTCCAAAATTGCTTCCGTCATTGCCAAATCCATTATAGCCATCCCCACTGCCGCCATATCCACCACCACCTCGGCTGCCACCAAAGCCACCATGACCACTGAAGTTCCCTCCTCGACCAAAATTGTCATTGCCGCCAAAACCGCCTCCACGACCACCACCGAAGTTCCCGGAACCACTTCGACCTCTCTGGCTGGACGAAGCACTAGCCATCTCTTGCTTCGACAGAGCCTTTCTTACTTCACAGTTGTGGCCATTCACAGTATGGTATTTCTGAATAACAATCTTATCCACAGAGTCATGGTCATCAAAGGTGACAAAAGCAAAGCCCCTCTTTTTTCCACTGCCTCTGTCAGTCATAATTTCTATCACTTCAATCTTCCCATACTGCTCAAAATAATCTCGTAGGTGATGTTCTTCAGTGTCTTCTTTAATACCACCGACAAAGATCTTTTTCACAGTTAAGTGGGCACCTAGTCTCTGAGAATCTTCTCTTGACACAGCTCTCTTAGGTTCCACAACTCTTCCATCCACCTTGTGTGGTCTTGCATTCATGGCAGCATCCACTTCTTCCACAATGGCGTATGTGACAAACCCAAAGCCCCTGGATCTCTTGGTGTTTGGATCTCCCATTACCACACAGTCGGTTAGTGTTCCCCATTGCTCAAAATGGCTCCTCAGACTCTCATCGGTTGTTTCAAAGCTCAGCCCTCTGATGAAGAGCTTCCGCAGCTGTTCCGGCTCTTTGGGAGACTCTGACTTAGACATGATGGCAGGGTGAGTCTTCAGCGATGCTTCCTCGGCAGCGTCAAACAGCAGAAAGGAATAAGATAACGAACGTGCCCCTCTTGGTCACATTTAATAATAATTTATTTGCATTCTTGCATTTAGTTGATGAGCCCCAAAGGGACCAGCTCCATGGTCTTGCACACTCTTGTCTCCTGTAGTCAGGCATGACTCTGGCATGTAGCAAGTATTTAATGAGAGTTGATGAGTAAACGAACACAGCTGCCAGACGCCTCTTGCACTCTGCCATCCGCCTTGTCCCTCTTTGCTTCTTTCATTTTCCTCTCCCTCTTCCTCTCCGCCTCCCACTTTCCTTCTCTTTCTCCCTCTCCCTCCCACCCCCTCTCATTGTCTCCCTTAGCCGCTGTCTACTCCACCCCCATGCATACTGACTGGCCATTTTTTTTAAATAGTTCAATTCCTAGATCAGCTTAGGTCACTTGTACCCTAGTGGTTTAGTCCCCTGTGCCTAGATCTAAAGATTGTACATAGGCCATGTCCCAACTCCAGTCATACCTACAGCTTTACTATGGAGAGGGAAAGAGTGTGGCAAGGTATTTCCTCACACTTTGAACCCCAAGATTGTGTTATTTACTGGGAAAAAAAACTTTCTAGTTGTGGTGTGGTTCAGCCCTTAGAACTCACCTTTAATCCCTCTGACTAGAATACAGACGTGCCCTATTTCCCTAGCAATGAAGGTAAAATCTTTTGTAGCAAGAAGCAATCATGTTTGCAAATGATGTCTAATTAAGTAGCAGACAAAGTAATGAATTTGACAGAATAGGATATGCTAACTCTCACAAGAAGAGAAGGAAACTTGAGGGGCAGTGCAGAGAGAGAGGGAGTCAGCTTTACTGGGGGAGTTATACAGAGACACGGTGCAGAAAGAGAACTAGCTAGACACAGGTGAAGACAGAATGGGCCAGAGAATGAGAAGGAGCCGGTTGATGAGATCAGATTGCCAGTTAGCTTGAGACCAAGCAGAGAATTAAGAGGAGTCTGAGGGGAGGGAGGGAGCAGATTTAATCAGTCAGCTTGGAGATGAGTTTGAGCCAGAACAGTGGAGTTGAACTAGCCAGCCAGAGATCAGAAAGAAGTAGAATAAGTCTCAGAGACTGAAAATATTCTATGCCTAGATAAGATTGTCCAGAGGCGAGAAGCTTCCAGGACTAGGCTTAGGTTAGCAGACAAGCAGGAAGCCTCCAGATGACAATCACATCTGGCAAATAAAAGACACTTGTACAAGGGTGTCTGCGCAACCCCAGTGAGTGTTGCTCTAAGCTCTCACTGGCCTCATCTTCACTGGCCCTCAATTCTCAGTACCTAGGTTGTAGAATGAAAGGCTCCAGAGTGCCCACAGCTGGGAAGGAGCTCGAAGCTCAGCAGAGGTGCATTAGTTAACTGCTCAAGCCATTTTGTAAAGTAAGCCTTCTATTTGACAACCCTGATGACAGGAAGCAGAAAGTATAAAATTCCACTGTCAGGAGCCTGAAAGTCCAGTGAGTGAGACAGATGATAAACATGGTAAAAATCAATAAAGACATGCTGTGTTACAATGGAAATCTTGAACCATCTCAAGTACTGAGAAAATTTAGGAATGAAAGTAAATATATAAGTAAAAAATGATTCAGTCTCTAAACAAACATTGTGAGCTTCCTAGTACTCAAACTGAATGGCCAAGTAGGGTATGGGGCTGTTATTCTATATTGGATGGCTGTGGAGTGACCCAGGATAAGTGACACTTGAATGCAGGTGACTGAGCCAACGGAATGTGGGTGACCTGAGAAGTGTCCCAACAACTGGGAAGAACAGGCTGTGGGTGTGTGGAGTGCAGAGAGGAGAGGAGAGTGTCTGAGTGTAGAGATGGAGTTGTGTGGCTGAAGGCCCATGCAGCCCTTGCAGGCTTTGAGCCTTTGTTGTGGGTAGAGAGGCCAAGAGCTTGTGGGAGACTAGAGCCAACAGTCTTTTATAAACGCATTGATTCCATACTGCTTGCACTTTATCACAACTGTTACATTTTTTTTTTCTCCTCTATCCTTAGTCTGTGTAGACAGCCTTAGTTAGAAGTTAAGCTTGGATTCCCTTAGAGAATGGCAGGGACATGAATAGCAAGAGGAAAGGAGGGTCACCACCAAGTAGGCTGGGGGCCCCTGTGGAGACGAAGCTCCCTCTGGTCCCCGCATGTACCCTGTCTCATCTCTCAGGGCTATGTTTAGGTGCTCATTGGTCCTGTGCTTTAGTTATCTCTATGGTAGAGAAGAGTTTGTGTATCATGTTTTCTGCTGTGGCCCCTGATTAGCAGAGAAGAACGATCCCAGGACCACACAGGGTGAGCCAGTCACTTCTGCTACTTTCTTTCTTCGGTGTCTCTTTCTAAAGGACAGCCTTCTGTGAAACAGGCCACGTTTATATGTGAGAGGTACTGACCACCATGGCTGGTGGCAGTTATTTCAGCTCTCATTAGATGAAATGATTCTCTGTGTACCTGGGTCCGAGTGAGTCTGAGCTTTCTTGCTCCAGTTTATGACCTAGAAAACTGCTTAGCTCTGGTTTGCCATCCAGAAACAGGATACTTCCTGTATCCCTGTGTCCAATGGGAAGATACACACCCAGCTCTAGGGCTGCTAAAAGATGCCTAGCTGAGTGGTTTTGAAAATCAACCTCCTCTTTTGCTTTGTTATTGTTTTCTCTCTTGAGTACCATGTGGTTACAAACCACATGGAGCTGTGTGATGTTCAGGATTGTGAGGTCATTTTAAGCCAGGGAAGAACTAGTTTGCCCTCCACATTACACATAATTCCCAGGTAACTCTTGCTGGGGACAGCCTGATAGGTCTGAAAATTGCTTCTTGATAACTAGTTGTAACTCTGCATTCCATTGTTTTCATTAGGCAACAAAGCTCATGTTAAATACTCTTTCAGGCCTGTTGTTGGGGCTCTATCTATTGCCTGGCTGGCTTGCTCAGAATGGGGATGGCCTTTTGGAGACACCCACTTTCTTTGTGTAGTACAGAGCCTTGAGTACTAGGACGTTTCTTTCTTTCAAAGTTTCCTTTTTTTTTCTTTTTGATCTTTTAATTAGAATACAATTACATATTTTTTCTTACTTTTCTTCCCTTTAATCCTTCCCATGTTATGCCCCAAACCCCACTTCCACTTGAAATCGTGTCTTCATTTTTTTTGTTATTGTGATACTCCTAAAACACATGCCCCTAAATATATAAGTGGCACCTGCTCAGTTTGTTTAATGTTACTTGCATATAGATAATTTCAGGGATGGCCACTTGGTGTTGGATAACCAAGTAGAGGGCTCATCTCTAGGAAAGGCTAATTCTCCCTTTCTCAGCCATCCTCAGTTGCCTGTAGTTCCTTGTCTGTGGGTGGAGCTCCACAAGCATTTCCTTTTCAATGTCTAGTGGTATCGAATTTATTCGGGTCTTCTTTAGGCAGCCATATTGTTGAGGTATCATGGGTAAAACTTCTCTGTCATTTTTAGGAGATATATTCTCACTGCAGTTTTTCTGTCCTTTGGCTCTTTCAGTCTTCCCACCTGATTTCCATCAGTGTTCCCAGATCCTTAAGTGCCAGGAATCTGCTATAGATGTATCAGTTGGGTTTAGCCATCCCACAATCACTTGTGTGTCTGCATTTTTTTATTTTTCATTTTGACCTGTTATAGTCTCCTATAATCATTTCTTTTGCAAAGAAAAGCTTCTTTGACGAGTAATGAGAGCTACACTGAATCTGTCAGTATAATAATAAATATTTAAAGTGCAGTTAAGATTCATGCTGGTTTAATAAGGTAGTGGTAGTAGCTCTCCTCTAAGATCCATAACCTCATTAGAGGGTAGTTGGCTAGGTTTTCATTATCAGACAGGATTTCCTTATGCTAAGGAGACCTTAACTCTAAATAGAGAGCTCCTTGTTACCTCCAAGATATAAGTGCCATTACTCATGTTATTCTGCTATGATTACTGTCCTTGTTGCTCATTACTACTTAGGAGCATTCATTGTTTCCATCTCTTGGAAATAGCACCTTCCAATATTATGAAAGCTTGTCCTCAGGGTGAAGGCTTTCAAGTCAGATACAGCTAGGTTCCTCTAGTTCTTTTTTCCAAAGTACATTATGTGTTCAGCAATAAGGACTTACCTTCAACCTCTCTGTAGTGGTTTGAATGAAAATGACCCTTATTAGTCTCATATATTGAAATAGTTGGTCCCCAGTTGGTGGAAATGTTTGGGAAGGATTGAGGTGTGACCTTCTTGGAAGAGGTGTGTCACTGAGGGTGGGGTTTGAAGTTTCAAAAAATTCATGCAATTCCTAGTGTTCTCTCTCTCTCTCTGTCTCATTTGTGGCTCAATATATAAGCTCTCAGGTATTCCTTTATTCTACCACCATGGACTCTAACCCTGTGAAACCATAAGCCAAAATAAATGGTTTAGTCATGGTGTTTTATCACAGCAATGAGAAAGAAACTAAGACATTCTGGGATGCAACTAAGAGCAACAACAAAGCCTAAAATTGAACAAAATACACATAAGACTATAGTGTAAATGTAGTCACCCACTTGAGCCAATACTGCCTCCCCCACAGGCCATAGACTATTGAACAAAGCCCCAATACTTGAAATCTTCTTTCACATTTTAGTCAGAGCAGTCCAAGAGACAACCTCCACCTGCCTGCCGAGGATTTACTTTTTAAAGATTTATTGTACTGTGTGTGTGTGTGTGTGTGTGTGTGTGTGTGTGTGTGTGTGTGGTGGGGGAGGGGATGTGGATCCTCTAGAGCTATAGGTGGTTGTGA
Source organism: Montemys delectorum (assembly GCA_019843815.1). Taxonomy (NCBI): domain Eukaryota; kingdom Metazoa; phylum Chordata; class Mammalia; order Rodentia; family Muridae; genus Montemys; species Montemys delectorum. The sequence goes on from JADRCD010236749.1 coordinate 54,386, forward strand.
GCCATTTGACATGTGTTCTGAAACCAAACTCTAGTCCTCTCCAAGAGCAATGTATATTCTAAACTTCCAAGTTGGCTTTCTGGTACTTCAAGAGTTCTTTTTAATCTATGATCTTGTTGTTTGATACTGAGAAGAGTTCTATCCACTTTCCTTCCCCTCTATAATGGTAAAGAAATCAAGCATTTTCTTGGGCTGCTAGAGCCATGCTGATATTGTCTCCTGAATCACTGGTCAGTGGAAAGGTGTGCATGGCTGAGGTTATACCGGTGACATGCGGAACTATGTGGCCTTGTATCTGTGGAAATGCTGATAAGGTATTTAAGAAAACGTATTAATTGCTCTCTATAACTTGCATATTTTATAAGTAAAAAAAATTCCACCGTTTGGACTTGAAAATTTAGTAATATTGGGATAGAGAGATGGCTCACTAGTCAAAAGCACTTGCTCTTCCAAAGGAAGAGTTTGGTTTTCAGCAGTCACATTGGTTGGTTCATGACTGCCTGTAACTCCAACTCCAGTTCCAGCTGATTGCCTTCCTTCTTCCATCCTCTATGGGCACCCAGATGTACATGACACATATATGTACATACACATGTATATACATATACTATGTGAACCTGTGTGTGCATTTGTGTATCACACAAACACAGATACAAATAAAATCTAGAGTTTGGAATTCATAAACTTAAGATGAGAGGTACAATTATATTTTTGAACCATTTGGTTTTTGGTTGTTGTTTTTGCTGGTCTTATGAAAACTGTTATGTGTATAAGATGTAACTGCTTTCTTGTTTGTTTTTTTTGCCCATTGCAACTTAATAAAATGTATGCAATATGGTCGTATATGTCTGCACCTAGATACTAGGTATCTGGGATGAAAAATGGATGGCAGTTCATGGCAGCCTGTCTTGTGAGCAGGTGGTTACTTTGTTGGGGGTGGGAAGCACATTGTGGTAAAATGTTTCATAGGGTATGGTGGAAGAAAAGCCTGATGCTAAATGGAATAGAGAGAGTGCCAACATCAGGGCAAGATCCTACGCAACCTAGCTTCCAACACATAGAGAGGAATTAAAGTTTAAGCATTGAAGGAAACCATCAATATCAGAAAGCTGATGAAAATATATTTGAGTGACAGAGCCAAGTTCTAGCCTTAGCATGTAGCATTGGCCATGTGGTTCTGGCTTTAGACTCAAGAATAAACTAAAAGGGGGTTGTGGAATTTCCCTCCATGGTTAAGGAAAGCTTCTATGGCCAGATGTATGTCAGATGTGTCCCTTCATGGAAGCCCAGAGAGGCCATCTCATGAAGTTGTGAAGGTGAAGCCTGAATTGTGTTGGAGATGTCAAGATATTGGAGATGCCAGAATTATGGGGTGCCTGCCAAAGAGAGCTGCCTAAAAGGAGTGGAACCAGTCCATGACAGAGAAGTGTGTTGAAGTCAGCAATGCTGAAAGCAGTTGGAGATCTGAAAAGTACTTTGACATCAGATATGGGGATGCAGAACTTGGAGATTTCCCTGCTGGTTTTCATTCTTGCTTTGATCCAGTATTTTCTCATGGTGCCTTCTTTACTCCCTTTGGAATGGTAATATATATCCTGTGCCATTGTATATTGGAAGTATGTGATCTGTTTTTTGATTTTGACTTTTATAGGAGGTTACATTTAAGAGATTGCCATGAGTTGCAGAAGAGACTTTGGGTTTTGAAGAAGTCTTGAGACTGTGTAAGACTATGGGGACTTCTGAAGTTGAACTGAATGCATTTTTTCCATTATGGCATGGCTACAAGCCTGTGGTTGTCAGGGAGTGGGATGTCCTAGTTTGAATAAGCATTCGTGTATTTGATCGTTAGTCATCAGGGAATGGCATTACTTGAAGTAGATTAGGAGTTGTGGCCTAGTTGGAATGTGTCGCTAGCGGTAGGCTTTCAGGTTTCAAAAGCCAAGGCCAGGTCCAATGTTGCTTTCTTCCTACTGGCTGCTGATCTAGATGTAGAAGTCTTAGCTCCTTCAGCACCATGTCTGCCTGTGTACCTTCATGCTCCTTGCCTTAATGATAATGGACTAATCCTCTGAAATTGTAAGCAAGTCCAAAATAAATTCTTGGTTTTATGAGTTACCTTGGTCTTAGTGTCTCTTCATCTCAGTAGAGCAATGAGTAAGGCAATGAGTGATGCCTCAAATGTTGGGTTGAGGGAAGATATCTCAGTAGAAGGTGTAGATTTGCGCATCAAGTGTGTGCCCAGACTGTAGGAAACAGTTATATACAATGATAATTCAGAATGAGAAGAGTGTGGGCTAGAGCACTGTGTGGCATACGTTTATAAAGAAAGATTGATATGGATACTGTCACCAAGATACTCAATGGCTAGTCAGAGAGGCACAAATAAGTTCTGGTGACCAAAGAATAGGGGTTTCTGGTAATGGCTTGTCAGCAGAGACTCAGTAACACCAGGAGTGACATCAACCATTGGCTTGACTTAGTGGTTACTTTGGTAGGAACAAGTGTCAAGACCAGTTGTGCCTTTACTCAGTTTACTTTGAACTATGGAGAAGTCTTGCTAGTCTGGTCTGATGGAGACGTGTGGAGTTCCCCAGAGGAGCAAGAATTTCTTGGGATCCATACTGCTGAGGTAGTAGTTGTGTTTTTGTAATGCTGGCACCATTAGGACCATTTACTACTGCAGGAAGTAGGGCATACTTCTATTTGATAACATATTTGTATGACTGCAAATGGAGATTTAAGATTACTCTCAGGAGTAGGGTGCTGTGTTCCGCATATCCATTTCTTAGTTTTAACATGTTCACCCATTCACCTGATTGTTGACTATTGCTAAAACAGTGGTCTCTGACATTGTCTTTGGCCCTTTTGAAGGTATGCTGTTGGCTTTCTCACCAGCATGGGAGCTGTGCACAGTGATCTTTCTCTATGTAGGAAGTCATTCTACAGATTCCACTGGTTCTCAGGATCTCATCTTCATTGAGATTCCCAGGATCCTCAATGTTTTGCTTCCCTCTTCTCCAGATCAGCTCTTGACTTACTGTAGACTGCACACGTCCGTTCCAGGAGGAACACGTGGCTCATGTTTCTGACCATGGTGTGGCCGTTTCTGCTATTCTTGTATGCTATTGCTATCTCTCTTTCCCTCCCTCCTTCCCTCCCTCTCTCCCTCCTTCTCCTCTCCCTCTATTTCTCTTTCTCTCTGTCTTCCTCTCTCTATCTCTCTCCCTCTCATTTCTTCCTTTCCTCCCTCTCTCTTTTCCTTCCTTCTATCTCCTCTTTCTCTCCCTCTTTCTCTCTGACTCTTATGAGCACTTCTCTTTTTTCAGTGTCCTGGAGATGGCTGGGCATACACTTTTCTTCCTTTAGGAGTCTGCTGTAATGTTACTGCTCAGAACCTTCCTAGAGAAAGCTGGCCATGGTCTTCCTTCAATGGGTGAGCTCCTTCCTACTCCACCTTGGTGACAACTAATCATACTGCCTTGAGTCTGTACACTGCCTTCTTGATCCCCTCTGAGAATCTGCTTTCCCACCTGGCAAGGGATACCTATGTGTACATGGTCCCTTTACATGCAGGAGCTACCAGCCTGGCAATGATCACTGTGTCCTCCGCTTCGTTCCAGGGAAGCAATTCAAGTGCACGGTGTGTGACTACACAGCAGCCCAGAAACCACAGCTGCTGCGACACATGGAGCAGCATGCCTCCTTCAAGGTAAGAGGCATGTGAGGTAGAAGCGGGGAGGACACAAGTGGACACACAGCACTTGTGGCATTGACTTTGCTTTCCAGCTCTTTAATTGTCATATGTGGAGTTTACTTTGTGCTCCCTCTTTCCATAAGCCTAGAGTTTCACTGTGCTTTGGAAACCAAGGCAAGGAAGAGTGTTCAAGAGGATGCAGACAGAAAATAAGGCATGCACTTCTCACTCAATATTGGAGTGAGTTGTGAGGGGTGTGGTGGTGGGGACGAAGTATAGACATAGAGAGATGTATCCGTGCCTTCAGATCTTGCATTACTCAAGGTAAATTGCTTGGTAAACAGGTGTGATAAAGCCCACCAGGCAGGCTTCTTTATGAGTGGGAGAACATTATGGTCTACCCACTATAGCGCCCTGCACAGTGCTGCTCAACCTTCCTAAAGCTGCTACCCTTAAATATAGTTCCTCATGCTGTTGTGGTTGCCAACCATAAACTTATTTTTTTGCTACCTCATAATTGTAATTTTGCTACTATTGTGAATTGTAATGTAAAAATCTGATTTGTGATCCCTGTGAAAGGATCCCCTCCCCCAAGGGGTCATAACCTACAAGTTGAGAACTGCTGGCCTACGGTGTGCAGGGATTGGAGGTTGGAGTTCCTCTAGTTTTCCTAATGCTTGTAAGTGATGTTTCTTCAGTGTGTTTGATAGTATCTACTTAGCCAGTCTCTCATGGAATTATGGAGAGGAAGAAAGATGACCCACTGTGTTTCTCAGTAAAAATTCTGCATATCACTTAAGTCAGCTTGACCCTTGACATTGCTATGTCTGCTGATATGTACCCAGAGAAATATAGTTTTTAAGCTTTGCGACCATTTTGCTCTGAAATGCTTTTTGTAAATGCCTTCTATAGAATCCCATAGAATTGTCTAATCTGGAAGGGATGTGGGTCATTGTATTTAAGGCTCTCTCTCATTGAACATCTCAGACTCTTGGCTTTATGTAAGGAAGCTCATACCTGTCACCTTACAGCTCCCCATGGTACACACTGCTACTCTTGCTTACCAGATGAGAAACCTGAGCCTCAGAATTAAGCTGACCAGCTGTAGTCTTTTCTGCCACAGACTGATTTCAGCTTCTGTTGTCATGTTGACCTTCTCTATCATTTGTGAGGCGAGAAGGACCTTCCCCAGCAGCAAGTTCATCCTGTGTTCAGAACAGCTTGTGAGGCTCCTTAGGACTTCTCCCCATACAAATGAAGGACGTAAAGCACTCAGAGTATGCGGGCATACACTTTTAGCATCCAGAAAGCAAAGGAGCAAGAACTGAAATTGCATCCTCCCACTGTTCGGTGCTCTTCTTGCTGTATCGTCTCAATGACTTTGGACAGAAAGCTGGGATTGGGAAAGCTACAACCACACAAACAGTTTTCAGGTAGCTGATCTTGTCTACAGTGAGTTGTTAAGGTTGTACTGGCTGGTTTTGTGTGTCAACTTGACACAGGCTGGAGTTATCACAGAGAAGGGAGCTTCAGTTGGGGAAGTGCCTCCATGAGATCCAGCTGTGAGGCATTTTCTCAATTAGTGATCAAGGGGATAGGCCGTATCTTGGAGGCAGCCGAAGGCTGCATGCTCTGAGGACTGGTACATGGCGGAGGCAGCAGGAGCACATCGATGATGGTGCTGCTGGCTGGATTCAGGGGGTTGCTTGCTTTCTTCCAGTGTGAACAGGCCAGGACGGGTGCATGTAATACAGCTCCTGTCACTGGGCTTTACTGAACCAAGATGCAAGTATATATAAACTGAGGGTTTCAGCACCAGATTTATAAATGGAGAACGAGGGAGAGTATAGCCAGAGACATAAAGAAGAGTCCAGATCAGAGAGAGAGAGTGGAGTGAGGGAGGAAGAGAGGGAGAGAGAAGAATACTGAACATGACCATCAGACTGGACGGGATCACAAGAAGAGAGGAGTGGAGATAAGGAGATGAAGAGAAAGAGATTAATGAGAGAGAGAGAGAGAGAGAGAGAGAGAGAGAGAGAGAGAGAGAGAG
>JADRCD010236749.1:62490-77914 GCA_019843815.1 Montemys delectorum
ACACACAGAGAGAGATAGAGAAGGAGACAGAGAGACAGAAAAAGAGAGACACAGAGGGAGACAGAGACAGAAGGAGACAGACAGACAGACGGACAGACACACACACACACACACACACACACACACACACACACACACGGGGGAGGGGGGGGGAACTTTGCGCTTGCTGGGGATGTGGCTCAGGTGGTAGAGTGCTTACCTATCATATACTCCGTTTCAGTCTCCACCAAGTAAATCAGAAATGACAACATGTTTGTAATCCAAGCACTCAGGAATTGGACACAAGAGGCCCAGAAGTCAAGGTCAACTTTGACTATGTAGCAGGTTCGAGACCAGCTTGGGATTCAGGACACCATGTCCCAAATAATTAAATATTTAAAGGCCACTGTGCTGATACTCATACAACCCAAGAAAAGTCCTTATGCTTCGGTCAGGTGTCCAGTGACCTTAGTTACTGATTCCTGTCCTCTAGTTGTTCTTGGTTTTCTTCAGTGACAGGGATGAACCCAGGTCTCATATATTTTAGAAAGCACTCTTTTTTTTCGAGACGTGGTTTGTCTGTGTGTAGCCCTGTCTGTCCTGGAACTCACTCTGTAGTCCAGGATGGCGTGAACTCAGAAATCTGCCCTCTTCTGCCTTGCAATTGCTGGGATTAAAGGTGTGCGCCACCACTGCCCGGCAAAAAATACTCTTTATTCTGAACAAATACCTCCCCCTAATTCCTGTAGTCTCCATTCCTTTTAAACAGTTTCATGGATTAGGACATGGACGTCTTGAGAGGGACACTGTTCTGCCAATCATATTCCCCCACAGTTTTTCCTTTCACATCTGTCTGTGGAAGAGCTTTTCTATGGAGGTCAGGAAAAAAAAAAAAACATTTCATCTGGTACCTAATGCTGCTAAAACTCAGGTTTCTCTTTTTCTCTACTCATCTGTGTCAGCAGGGCTCCTCAGGCAGATACTACTCAACTTTTGCAGTTGGTTTGCAAAATGAAAACAATTTGCTTTTCCTGAGGTGGATTTAATAATTTATAGTATATGACTTGTGACAGGAAACACTGAAGTAAGGCAGATTCCTAGATTGTTTTTTAAAAATGGCATATTTCTATTTATGTATTTATTTAGTATTCATTAAATAGGACTTGAAAATGCTTATAAATTTCTTTCTTCATTGAATCTAGAGTGCTTTTGAAGCAGTTTTTAAAAGATGAGTTTGCAGTTCAACAGTAAATGAGATTTTTTTTTTTTTGATGGAAATCACTGCATCAGCTTTGCCACTGATAAAGCTTTGTTGGGTGCCATGGCATCGCTGAGTGTCTTGGTAGTTTGCTAAAAATGCTCCACTTCTGAGTCAGAGCTGAAGGCAGGGTAGGGGACCCTCCCAGCTGAAGGCAGGGTAGAGGACCTTTTGTGCAGTTAGAAGCATTGCGTTCCCTTGAGTGCTTCTAGTCATTTTCACACTTCATGAAAATAGACTTACAGGCTGCTTGTCACTGCTGCAGAAGTATTGGGTTCTACGCTTTATTTAATCTTGCCCCTCACAATTGAGTCCTTTGGTTGCTCCCAGTTTGGGCTGTTATAAATAACTGCACAGTGGGCATCTTCATGCAGGAAGCATTCTCATGTCTCCTAAAATCTAATGGGTGATAAAGTTGAGAGCCAAGCTCATCACACCACTGAGAAATCACAGATATTGCCTGCAGTCAAAATACATCCTCAAGGGCACAGTCTGCCTTGACCTTGCCCAGCCTAGGGACTGACCTAACCAGGGCAACAGGGATTTAAGAACAACAGGCACACATAGAGAAAAGCTGGATTTTATGGTGACACACCAGCAGCTCAGGCACTTGGTGTGTTTGTTTTATAAATCTGAATCATGAAGGTGGGTTTATTATATATAGGTGAAGTGAAAAAGGAGGCAAGGTTAGCTCATCTCTGTAGGTGGGTCTCTGTATCGGAGCAGTCTCAGACTATAAATATCAAGGAAGAAGAAGTTACAGTCCATTTTATCTGCCCACACTGTCAACATCCGTACAGAAACCAGGGGAAGGCTTTGCCATTTCCCTGAGCCTGAGCCCAGGAAGACTTTGCCTTGGGTCTGAGGCACTGGGATCTTTGTCATGGTTGTGCTCAAGTCAATGATACAGCTTCACTCAGGACTTACCCACTTCTTATGTATTCTCTCAGGGCTTCCTCCACTCTTCACAACAGTCACCATGCTTGGTTGTAAAGGAGTGCTGGAGGAGGTACCTAGTTGTGATGGGTAGCCCCTCAACTGGAGGGTTTAAACACCGGGCTGGGCATCATGTCTAGATGTACGATGCCTGAATTAAATACAACCAGAAAAGTTGGTTAGTTCCATGACATTCATGCCACTGTTAGACCTGTGAGCATGAGTCTCTAGGCAAGTTGTTATTGTAGCTCAAACAAACTATTTTTAAATGAAGTCTTGCTTTTTATCTAAAGATGCTTCATCTTGTATGTATCACAGCTATCACTCCAAATCAAGTTTGAGAGTTAGATTCTTAATTCTTTTGAATGGTACATCCTTGGAGGTTGGTCTAGATATTAGTTCTAAAAAATGTAGTCCTGCTGTAATTTTTCCTATTGTGAGAGATGTGGTGGGTGTGGAGGGTGCTGCCGTAGGAAGTGTGCAGGGGAGAAAGAGAGGAGTAGGGGAACAGAGAAGTAAGGGGATCAGGAAAGGAGATGCCTAGATAAATATCATAGGGAAATCAAGTCAGCTAAGAACCACAGCCTCACACATAAATGGTTGCTTAGCTCTTCCATCCTTGCTGAGTTGAACCATTCTCTATCTTTTCTTGGATTATTTCCTAGCTTGATTGATTAGCTATTCATTTAAGGAAATTGAGATTTCCCTTAACATACTTTGAGATATCAAAGCCTCAGAATGGTATTCCAAGATGACTTTAAAATGTAAGGAAAATGCTGAGCAGCTAGAATTATTTCCACATGATGTTTTTAATTCATCTTTTAGTTTTACGAAGTTTTCTCATAGAAAGGTGTGTAACAGGAGTTGGTTTCAAACAAGGGAATAATGGGTACATGATAAAATGTTCATCTTCACTGATTAAAACAAATCAGTAAAATCATGCTATGATTATTTTTCATTTTTGTCAGTAAACATCAAAGTTCAAGTACACACTCCATTGAAGGCCATGAGTGGATAGCCCTGTTCATGTACTGTTGTTGAGAGTAAAAATGGTGTGTTCCCCAAGGAGATGAGTGCCACAGAAACTGTTCCAAATGCAGGTCTGTCACAGAGGATGTAAAATGGTCACTTGTAAGAACTCATCTACTGCATAGATGCTTGCAAATATATGAAACAGCCAAGTTGGGTCATTTATCAGAAATAGGTAATGTATCCATGAGTAGAGTACTAGTTAAGTAAAAAGTCAGCAAAATACAACAGAATGATTTGTAGCTTTAAAAGAGTCTAAAAATCTCTGCTCATTTTTATAGAGAGATATTTAATCTGTATAAGAAACTGCAAAAGGAAGATTAAAATGATAAAAACCATATTTCTTATGTTTACTTTCAAGGCTTTGTGAAAATAAATGCAAAATAAACTAACACATCATCTGTTGAAGAGGGTAGAGATATGAACTGAGTACATTGGAAGACAGGGTAAATAGTGATGTGTGGTGAGTGTACACATGCATACTTTACATGTGGGGCACATATGTGGAGGTTCACATATATCTGTGTATGCTTATGTATCCATTGCACCTGTGGCTTGCTCTTTTGGCAGCCCATCTTGCCTTAGGTAGCCCTCGTCTCTGCCTCCTGTATATTTTGATTATTGGCCGTGGCCACCTAGCTTTTCCATGGGTCCTGGGGATATGAGCTCTTTGCCCACTGAACTGTTCCCCCCAACCAATGCTTGACTTTTAGACTGTGTCAATGGAATGGGTCATCTCCTTGATATACAGGTAAAAACTATAACATTGTAAGAAGAAAAGATAATCTTAGAAACTAAAGTCACAGCAGATTATGAGCAGAGTATGAGCACGTTCCTAGTCTTTGGGGCCACCTACACAATGGTGGTGAATATAGTGTACTTTACACTGCCTTTAGCAATTGAAAACCACAGAGTAGCGAGGTGTCTTAGAAACAGCAGGATTTAAAGGTTGAGACAGTTCCGAGCTGTGCCACCTGTAGATTGTGTCATTTCACTCCTTTCTATAAATCTTATTACCTGTAAAATGCTGATGTGATCTCTGTCTCCTGGTGTTGGAGATATTAAAAGCAATATTAATTTTATGAGCAGTGAGTCTGGTCCATGGTACCTGGTGAGTGATCAAAGGATGTTGGCTCCATTTTTTTTCTCCTGTATCTCTTGAAAATGACTCCAGTTTCACAAAAGTACCAAAGCGAGGGGTGTAAACCAGTTTGACTGTGCCCATATTCTTTTTGTTTAGGTTGAAATTGTGTCTGTAAAGCATCTACTCTAATATCCTCATAGATGTTTTCCGCTTTATTCATTTCTAGACACTAATACTCTTTTCATTGTTATGTGAATTGTTCATCAGCAAGTAGATTAGGGCTATACCACTGGGCCATTCCTTACAGTAGACCTTTGTGGGGCTCCTTTGCTAATTTGAGCTACTCTTTGCCTCTTTGAAAACTTCTAACAATAATCTAATTATTTCAAAGGCTGCTTTTCAGAGGGCTGCTGGGAAGAAACTGGGCAGTGACTCTGTATAGTTATTGACTCTGTCCATATTCATGAGGACGGCTGGGAAGGGCACCAGCTCTCACTTTCTTTCTCCAAGGCCTATTGCCACCTTCCATACAAATTTGGCTTCTCTATAGTCAGCGTTGTAATCATTATTGGATCTTGGAAATGTATAGTGAGTGAGTTTCTAACCCTAGGGGGTGTTCTCAGTGAGCCAGAGCCAGTCATTCTCCTCCACTGAGGCACTTCCCTACATGGTGGTGATGTATAGTGAGTGAGTTTCTAACCCTAGGGGGTGTTCTCAGTGAGCCAGAGCCAGTCAGTCTCCTCCACTGAGGCACTTCCCTACATGGTGGTGCTCCCAAAGCTTGCACAGCTCAAGCCACTGCAGTCTCTGCTTGTCAACAGCCAACGTGGATTCACAGTTCACCATTGACACGTTATTAACTGAATCTTACTTTTCACATTCTTTCATTTTTATCTGATTTTCTTTTCTTGCTGTAGGATTTCAGGACAAAACAAAATTTTACTAAATATCTTGTATTTTACACCTCTGTTTAGATTTGACAGTTTCTCAGACTTCTTGGTTTTGATGACATTGGAAGAGAATATTCCCTCATTTAGAACTTGTTGTCTCTCCGTCTCTCTGTGTCTCTGTGTCTCTCTATGACTCTCTGTCTCTGTCTCTCTGTCTCTGTCTGTCTGTCTGTCTGTCTGTCTGTCTCTCTCTCTCTCTCTCTCTGTATGTCTATGTGTTTGTGTGCCTGTGTTTAAGGAATTGCTGTGGATATTATTTTTTAAAAACTGCATATAGTTTCAAATACTATACTTTTTTAGTGAACATAAATAATAAAATCCATGACCACTTTATTTCTATATTGACAGACTTATACTTTATTATCATTTACATTTTATTTAATTAAGTTGTTAACTCTTCAACACAGTGCTACTTTTGTTTCAAATAATCAGTAATATTTAAGGAAATTTCAAATGTACATTGGAAATTATAATTCTTGAAGTTTTAAAGTTAAAAAATTAATTTGAAAATATATTAAGAGGTGTAAATGTAAATTTTACCTATTACTCAACTCCTTTTCCTGCAAGGCCTGGACTTTGGTCAGACCCACTATTTTCTGGCCTGAAAAATTTCCTTGAGCATACTGATGATGCTTATGCGCTAGATAGACTTGGGTTTTCTGTTTTTCTTTGGTAACACCTTCATTTGTATAGAGTATTTTGAAGGCAGAGGCAGGAAGAGCAAACAACATCAGGTGAAGGCTAGCCTGATCTATACACGGATCTATATACTGATCTATGTACAGGCTGGCCACAGACTGAGTATCTGGGGGACATCACAAGATACTTTTCCTTTGCTCTCTGTCCATCACTGGTTTGAACTCGTTTTGTAATCGGTCTTTTTCTTCAGGCTGACTCATGATTTTTCTGCCCTATTTTGTTTTCCTCTGGGAATCAAGGTACCCTTTGTGTGTACCAGACTTGCACTTGGTGAATCCTTGGGTATGTGGGTGGTGTCTTTCATCAGTTGGACCGTTCTCAGCCATTGTCTCCTTAAACATTCACTCCATTTATTTGTTCACTGTCCCCCTCTTAGGGCAGTAACACCTGTATCTTAGATCCCATTACTCAGAAGATCTCTTATCCCTTCTCTTTCTCTCTGTTTCCTTCTGTCTTTGTGTTTCAGTTATTTTTCTTGACCTTTCTTCAAGCTCATTATTCTTTGTCTTTATGTTGTATATGCCATTTATAGACTATCGAATAGTTTTAGTCTTTAAAAATTCCTAGCATTTTCATTTGTTTTTTTTTTTTCAAATTGGCTCTAGTTTTCTTAGTTTTTTTCATTTGTCCCTTAGTTTTTTTATCTGTCCCTACAAGTTCTCTCTTTCTTCCTAGAGCCTTTCACACACACTTATTTTCACAGTTCATTCTAAATAATATCAACATACGGAATCTATATATCAGTCCCATCCCCATTTTGACGTTATATTGTCTTGCTTCTCTCTCTACATATATCAGAATATTTAATAGATCAAATATTATATTTTAATAAATAATTAAGTCCCACTTAAATACTAGTTGATATCAAAAACATAAGTGATTTCAATATGAGGCTTTGTGCAGAAGAGACCTACAATGAAGCAAACCCAGCTGCTCTTCTGAGAAGTTGGCTTAATGGTTGGACTTCACAAATTCCTGACACCCTGGCTGATGAGAACTTATTCTGCCTTCACTGTGCAAGAGATGTGGCTTATTTTGGAGACCTGTCTTCCTTTTGAGAACTTGGGTACATTTTAGGAAAAACATGTCCATGTCAGTAGTATCCAGCCCAAAATGTGTGGGCACTGAATATCTGAAAACATCTTTTATTGGCATCAGTACACTTGTTTCAGGGAGTATGACTGTGTCCTCTGTGACTATATTGGAAGAAAATTCTTAGATGTTTGCTCCTGGTTTCCTTTGACTTAGTCTCATATTTACCTTACCTAGACTGACATTGCTCTGTCCTCTTTTTCTGTAATTGGTTTTATGGTGAGTCCTCTGGAGCCTCCCAGGGAGTCTGTAAAGCAGTTGTTCTTAGGACCCTTCAACCCAGAAAGCAGTGATTCTATTGTATGTCGTACAACTGGGTCCAGAGCTAGTTCCTCTGTCTGTGATATTCTATGAGCACAATCAGGACTTTGCTTCCTATAAGACTAAGCTTCTGTGCCCCAACACTCCTGAATATCACCAAGCTGCTGGATCTCTAAGCATGAGGCTTCATCTTCACAGGTCTTCCCTGCTGCCATCATAGAGTGGCTACCCACTGCACGTTCATGTTGGCCCTGTCCTATCCATGCCAGACCAAGAGGAACTTCACCTGATGTCAGAAGAAAGGAGAGTTATTGAGGAAATTGCTACCTGCAGACAGATGTGACAGATTTAAGGTCACCCACAGAGTGATCTGGCTACATTTTTATTTAGTTTTAATCTACACATAGTTAACCACACTAGGGAAGGAAGGACCTTGAATCATGTCCTGTCACAAGCAACCATAGGAGAAGCACCAGTGTGCAGTTGGATTAAAGCCCTGTGTCTTAGAGCAAGGCCTGTGCTCATGGGCTTTCATTCTGCCTGAGAGCCCAACTCAATCATCTATTAGGTGATCTTCAGCAAGTCTTGTAACCTTGCTAAGTTACCTGTTGCTTAGCAATAGAAGTAGTATATGAGCAACCTCTGTACACATCAACACTAGTAAGAAACTTAGTGATAAGGACTGGCTACGTGATTCTCAGATGTTCATATCTGTCCTTTCTCTGCCTTCTTCCTGGTCACAGGAATTTGCCTTGACTGTACATACCCTGTCCATCATGGTTCCATTACTCAACATTCTTGGTATCTGAGGCAAGCTCTAGCTTTTCTTAGAGTCACAGTCATATGTCCCACTGGTTTGACATTCTCTCTCTTTTTTAACTGATTTAAGTTTTATTGTATTATGATGAGAAAAGATACATGATTTCAGTTTATCTGAATTTGTTAACATTTAACAACATTTTATGTAAATAAAATTACATCACACTCTTTCCCTTTTGTACCCCAACTCCTCCCAGAGACCCCCCTTCAATACCTGCAATACCTTTCATTTTTTTATTTTGTCATATTCTTAAAAATTTACAAAATATTATAACAATAAAAATGAGTATTATAAAAATTGTTTGATATAAAACAACAATCAATTGAATAGTCTTATGTAGATGCTTTGACAATTCTCTTCATAGTGTGCTCTACTATCACATAAATATGCCCCTGGGCAGAGAACCTTTCACCAGGTGTATTGTCCATATAGAGTGCTTGTGAACATCTAGGCATTTACTCCTCATCAGCCCCACCCCTTCCCACTGGACTTACTGCCCAAGGTTTCCAGTTCTGCTTCCTGGAAAAGACCAGGCTCTGTATTTCCCCACCATTCTCTCTCCATCACTGCTGCCCACGAGTGCTTTCATCACACTGAGACATATTACAGGGCTTAATACCCAAGAGACTTTGCACATTAGCTCTATCCTCCATAGAGTTTCAAGGTCACCGAGAATCTCCTGGCCTTTAGAGAATAGGTTTTAAAAAAAAGATGTGTGAGTTGTGCAAGTCTGCAAAGAAAAATTCATTCTGAAGTCAGCAGTTTTGAAATATGTACCTTTTAGAAACAGTTCAGGGTGGCTGAGTGCTGACCCATCTTTATTTAGCTTCCTCTGTTTCTGACACTGTGTGACCTTCTTGGCCATTGGCTCTTCCCTTTTTGTGGTCAGAAAGTCCTTAGATATAGCTGAGGTCAGGAGTTGACCCTTCACCTAGACAACACGCTGTCAAATATATATTTGATAGTGTTTGAATGCGGTTGAGTCCTTGATAGTCGGAGCCACAAAGCCCAAGGAATCTATTGCTTTATTGCAGTTGAAACTTTGCATAGCTACAGCATTGTCACAAAACTGATAAGAGGTAAAGGAGACCTCAATCTCCAATCTCATTATCACTGATAAACTTCTAACTATTCCCGCTGGAGTACACCATACCATTGCTCAGCAATCAGAATGTTCGGGGGCAAAGTAAGGACAACTAAGGAATTCAATTTTTACTGGCTATTTTGATGAGACGTATGTGAGATGATCTGGGAACCAGACCATTCTCTGGCAGGCAGTGTGCCAAGTGCACAGGCTTCTGGGCTGAGCTCAGGCCCCTGTCTGCCAGGTTCGTAGGCCTTTGCTGAGCGAGCCAAAAGGGCATCAAAATGAATCGCCATTGTATGGAGTGTTAGGGAAAAGTTATGTCCCAGGAGTTGTGGGAACTCAGAAGAACAGCACAACCATCATTTTCTTTTTTTAATTCTTATTTCAGCCAAGTTAAGATGATATTATCCTTTTGCTTAAAACCCATATTTTTAGAAACCTGCAGCCAAAAGGCTCTCCACTGATTGATAACTGCAAGTCAAAGTGAATTCAAGCAGCACTTGGAGAAGGAACAGATTAAAGGGTTCAGTGTC
This sequence comes from Montemys delectorum, assembly GCA_019843815.1. Lineage (NCBI taxonomy): Eukaryota > Metazoa > Chordata > Mammalia > Rodentia > Muridae > Montemys > Montemys delectorum. The sequence goes on from JADRCD010236749.1 coordinate 72,219, forward strand.
CACAAGTCCATCAGCGGTGTACTGAAGTGTATTGTAATTTATATGTGGGGAGAATTGAGGCATACGTGATTTGCATAATTGAGCAATCCTGGTCGAGATGTGATCTCACTGAGCCTTGTCTCTGAATGTTCTGGATGTGCCGTACAAGGTGGTCAAAGATGTCCTTATTGCCCTAGATCCCAGGGTGCCTGTCAGGGGAGGGTTCCTCTGCTCCATGGTATGACCTCATCCTTATGGAGAGCTACTGGTATGTGGGAAAGCATCGACCCTGTAAAGTTTTTCTTGCCTAGGAATCTAAGGTTCCTCAAGAGGAAAGTCTCAGAGTAATGAGTTACCTGTCCATCCAGAATGATGGAGACAGACAGGAACAAAGTCAGAAATGACAGGCTTTCATCCTGTGTTTATAAACAGTTACTTTGGAGGTCCAAGTTGCAGAGCCAACTCCCTTTAATAAAAGCAGTTTCCAAGTGCCTGCGTTTTGATAGTGAAGTAAGTGCCAAAGGCCATTGTGATGTGACTACAGCAAGCTGCAGTTAGCTATGCCTGTAGAAGGCAAGGGGCATCTGAACACATGAGAACATGTATGCAACACTGGACAAAGACACTATGCAGGACGAGGTCAGCCAAGGAGATTCCTGTTGAAATAATTTACTCCTGGTTTTCCTTCTAACCCTTGCAAGGAAGGGATAGAAGTGAAAGGATGACCATGAGTGCACAGAAGACAAACACTTGTAAGCAGTTCCAGTTTCTAGTATCCCGAGTGATCTCACGGTTGTCTGGCATTGCTGTGGAAAGTGTGCTATATGCACACTCTAATTTGCCCTGAAAACCCATCAGGGCAAGTATTAACATCTCCACTTTATAGATCATAAGGTTAAGGCATGTAAGGGGCATAAGTTAAGACTACTGAAGCTTTCCAGGGATGATGCTTAGGTTTTGATGTCTTTGTGCCTTTTGTGAAGTCATTTGGACATAATGACCTCATCAGTCTATGCTTTTAAAGGACAGTGACTTTTTCCCCCTTTGTCCTTTTCCTTACTTGATGATACATATCCACAGGTATATGTTTAGCTATCAAATCTCAAGCATAACATTGGCACAGGATGCGGACTAAATTGTTGCTGAAACACTTACCCTACGCAGTGGAAACCGCAGAATTCAGGGGCAGCAGGGGAGCACTAAGTGTGGGGTTTCCATGGCAGTGCCTGACTTTGAAGGGCAGTAAGGTCTCTGATACTGCACTCATTTCTCTGTTTCCTGTGAGTGTGGAGATGTGCGTGGGAGGGAGAAAGGACATGTGCACCTGGGTGGTACTTGGCCCTTTGTTAACCTTGTTAACTGGCTTCCAACTGCAGAGCCTGTGCTAAAGACCTTTAGGGTCATGTTCAGTTCTGTTGTACCAAAGATTTTTAAAGCATCTCTGGAAAAAATGGAAACTGGATGGGTTTATGTTAAATTAAAGTCCTATCCATGTATGAGTATGCAATATATTCTCCGAAAATATTGCATTTTTGACATCACAAGTGATTACAATATTAATAATAATAACAACAACAAGAAAATAAAATCGATAGCAGCTAACACTAAAGAGTCTTCTAAGCTCCTCCACCAAATGCAATTAGTGTGGATTGATTTACTGTTACTTATTGGGATGAGTTCATTGCCTCAAGGCAAGCTGGCTTTGAACTTGTGGTACTGCACAGCTTTATAAAATTTATTCTCTTAAATTGTTTAATTTGTCTCTGGCCTTATTTGAAAACTGAACTAGCTTTGTGCTTATTAACTGCTATGAAGACCTGCCTCCTGCTCTTTGGATAGTGACCGTGGCATTGGACTTGTTCCTGCCACGTTTGACCCAGAGTAGAACTGAGCACTAGCTTTGGATGATGGGAATTCTTAAGAGAGTCGAAAGCATTAGCAAAACTTTTAACCCTTGGCTTGCTAAACTTGTCTTTGAGACTCCCAACACAACACAAAGCTTCTGCCAGGCAAAACCCGCCTGTGTTAAGGGGGTGAATAGTATTTTCATTGACACCCATATCCTGTAAGCCTCAGAGCTACTTAGATATTGTTGTACATGTGTCTTTGGTACAAATTTCTCTGAAGGCTAGTCACTAGAAACAAGAGTCCAGGAAAGCCTCCATTCTTCCCTGTGCTTCTCTTTGTAAGTCACATGTCTATCTACATCTAGTTGCTTCTGTCTTCCTATTGCTATTTTCCTGTCTGTCTCCTCCAAAACTGCGTACATATCAGTGTGTGGTCGGCAGAGTCAACTGTCTTTTGGCAGTACTCACAAGGAAAACATGGATCTCACCGATGACTGCCAGCTACCAGCCCCTTACCCTCAGCCTCCACTCTTCTAGGCAGACCCAGTGCAGCCAGATTTCCTGGTCCCCTGCCCCATGCTCAGCTTATACCTGCTCCTCACTTTTGCTCTGCTCTGCTCTGCTTCCGGATGGCCACAGTGGTCTCATCTTTAGTTTCAAGCCTCATGCTTTGTTTTTGTAGGTTTAATGATATCTGGCAAATATTATGCACTCTGTTTTGATGCAGGATGTAACTCCTTTGAGGCTTTGGTTTTACTTTTTGTTCTACTTCTGACATTCTTTAGCAGCATTTCTTAGTTTGTGCATGAGTACACAGTCTGCAGATCTTTTATATATTTTTTTACACTGGGACTCCTTAGCCCTTACTGGCCTCAATTTTGTTATGTAGATGAGAATGACTTTGAACTTCTACTCCTCCTGTATCCATCATCCAAGTACTGGGATTACAGGTGATGGGCACCATGCCTAGTTTGTGTGGTGCTAGGAATGGAACCTAGGGCTCTGGGCATGATAGGCAAGCACTCTGCCAGAGGAGCTACATACCTGACTCTAGCCTGCTGGTCTGTATAGGCTGACTTCGAGGTTGAGTATGAAATTCTGAGCTGCTTTAAGAGCTCAGAACCACAAAGGTTCAGGATACCACACACCTTCTATTATGGGACATTGCTGGGTTCATTCTCATTTCATTTATAGCCTTGAGACCTAAGTCCGTCCTTCTCACAGTAGTGAGAACTTTGAGATTCTAATGGGATGAAGCATATGGGAGTACTTTGGAAGTGAGGTGCTCTGTAATTGCGTTGCTCCTAGCTTCAGTGAGTCAGGCGCTGGTTCGTGCCAAACCTCAGAGCAGTTATGCAGACAGTGTGCAAGGGTTTGTCTGTTTTTCAGCAAAGAGGAAGTTAAATATCTGCAAGTGTATTGTTCTCTTTTGTTGGGCCCTGTAAACCTTGTTTCACCATTGTTAAGGAATATAAACCCCAAGATTCCTGTGGTTGATCCATCTGGTATATCCTTTGGAAATAAGGAAAATGTAGTTAATGTGGATCTTCAGTTTTGTGGCAGTGTTAATCCTGTCTGGTCTGCAGTTTCCAGTCAGCAGGAGCACACTGGTGGTTAACAGACATTCCAGACAGGGGCTACACAAATTCAGGTCACCACGGTGGGGCTCGGGAGAAAAGGGGAAAAAAATGCTGGTTGGGTTACCCACCAGTATTCTAGGTGTTAGAAATACCATTGTCAACATGACACTGCCACATTGATGCTGTTATTTGAAACCGAGAGTCATCTGTAAACCGCAAAGCTCAGTGTAGTGGGAAGGTTGCAGAAGTCCCCCAGCTGATGTAGCAGCGGGAGAGATTGTAGTTGAAGTCACACTTATTTGCAGTGGTCTCAATTGATCTGTGCCCCAGCTCCCTAGGAGGATGGTGCCTGACCTTTGGAGTCTGGCTCAAAGCCTGCTTTCATAGTGACTCTCTGGGAACCCACTGAAGCAGCCCCAACCTCCCAAGTCTCATCTACAAAATGTGCTTTATTTTTTTACTCTAGATGACAAACGGGCAGGACAGGCTTAGTGGCCATTCTGCTGCTTTCTTCTCTGTTCCTATCAGCAGATTGGAGTCCCCTTCGTTTTCTCCTCTTCTGTCACTGCAAACACAAACAGGAAGGACCTCATGCTTCAAGCGCAGGTTTTCAGATGAAAGGAATACTGTGTGGTCTGTTGCTTTAGATGAGGCCTTTTGCGCCCATGATGCCCATCCGAGCCATTGGGAGAGTTACTTGATAAAGTGTCTGCGCAGGCTTCTTTGTTTATGTTACCACGAATCCAGCCAACTAAACGAGCAACTTGCCCAAAGTTGCACAGCTGTTAAGAGGCAGAACCCAGATTGAGTCTAAGTATCTCTGACACCAGAAACTTCTGACAGTCAAAGATGATGAGAAATATCCCAGATCACAGACCTCTTGTGGACAAATTGTGGGAACACATTCTAGCAGCATCAGTCCTGGACCAAGTTCAAGAAGGGCAATTCAGGGGCACCTCAACCTGACAAGGCTGTCAGCTCACTCCTTCCTTCCTAGGATCTGTGGTGAAATTATCTCCCATGTCTAAGTAGTAACTGAATTTGGTCTGGGAGAGATATGAAGGCTGAATTCAAAGTTCGCAGGAATGTGGGAGCTGCCTCCTCTAGCCTAGTTGTATCTTCTCCGGCTACCTTAATGCAAGCCTGCATTTTAGGAGATTGATGGCTACTTTTGACATTAAAGAAACAGATTCCATCTTCTCCAAGTACTGGTGTAAATCTTACAGGTGTCTCATTTGAATCCAAAGCCCTGGGCAGTGCTTGCATAATCTAAGGCTGCTGTAGCTGAGTGAGGCTGAGAGTGGGCAGTGAGATCCGTAGTTAGTGTCCGCTCTAGGCCTGTGCCCTGCAGTGCCCCACCTTTGTACCTCAGGGTCTGGTGGTGATGAAGCCCATGTAACAATAGCAAAGCAATTTTGTGGCACAAATTAAAGAAAGGACATCTAGAATTTCCTTTTATGGCCAAGCAGAGGCTTTGTTAATAGTCATAGAGGCAACCATTCATGATTTCTATATTCTGAAGGTTTCCCATCAAACCTTGCACAGAGGGACTATGTCACTGAGTTCCCCATTAGTCACCCAATTCTTTTTTCTATTCTTCCCTTCATTCTTTCTGAAGTTGACTGTATATCCAGAATATCAAATACTACATGAACTTTGTAATAAAGATTGTCAATTAGCAGTCATGTCATCACTGTCTGGAAACGGATCATTTCCTCATTAGATGCCCTCTGAGGGCCTTCCTCAGCTTTTCCTTCTCTATCCCAAGATTACTTCCTGCTTTTTTTTTTCACTCTATAGTTTTACCATCTATGCATGTGTGTCCAGAGAAATTAATCTAGTCCTCAACATCTTAATTATACATACATACATATATACATACATACATATATATTTATATACACACACATGCACATATAAATGGCTATTCCTTATTTATTTTTCAAGATTTTCATACATTGTGCACTGAATCTGTTTCCTCCACATCCTCTCCCTCCTGTTATTTTCCTCTGTTACCCTAGATGCTTTCAGTTCAGCCCTCGTGTTGCATATATGTCCAGGACACTTGGGATGTTTCTGTTGAGCTTTGCTTCAGCCACATATTGATGAAACAGAACAGGGATCTTTCTTGTTTCTGATTCTAATCCACTCATTCTTTGCAGTAGCCAAGTCTACTGGCTGCTTATTCCAGCACTGGCCACTTGGGAAGCGTAGATGATTATGCTATGATGTGGGCTCCATAGAGGAGCTGCAGGCCATGGGAGCAGGTGGACATGCTGATTGAGGAGTT